>CAVNYN010219094.1:0-11201 GCA_963692815.1 Nyctanthes arbor-tristis
TCCTCCTAAATTGTTTCCAAAAATATCTGGTATTTTAAGGTTGTTCAAGCATAGCATTTATATTGCAGATTCTTCAACGACGTTCAAACCTTCCCTTGAAAGCTCGAAATTATTATCAGGACATGAAAGTAGCTTAGCAAGCATTCATTCATCATCACAGTGATATTGCAAGTCAAGAAAATGTCATATTCTATCAAGAATTCCCTTAAAACCAGATCGCAACAGGAAACATAATCCTAAAATAACTGAGATTAAAGTTCTCAAAATATACATACACATAGAGAGAGAGAGAGAGAGACACACACACACGCGCACACATATCTGACACAATCCTGCAAAGGGTATGACAACCTCACCATTCTTAAATACAAAACACTAAGCGCTGTCTATATATTGTACAAACTTTGAAGCACTGAACTATTTTCTAGAGCAACACCAACATAGCAAAGGGACGAAACGATCATTAAAAATAGAACAGCAGTCTGTGAAAGGCTAACGGAAAGTGCTAACCTCAAGAACCTAGAAGCTGCCTTATACCAGCTTTCTGACTCGCTGTCAACCTTGCAGGAAATACATCAAATTTGATTCTCAAATTCCCTTTCCTAGTTGGATCTTTTGAAATAGGCATTCCTTCTCTCGGAACAACCTCCTCGTAATTTGGATGGATCATATTGTCAATTGGAATTGTTAGATTCCTGCCATCCAACGTAGTGAGTTGCACTGTATAACCAGTTAGTGCTTCCGCAAGGGATATCTTTTGTGTTACGACCAAGTCGTCGCCATCTCGAGTGAAAGTTTTATGAGGTTTCTCGTCCACGGTGAAAACGAGATCTGAAGGTATTTGATTTGGTTGCTCATTTCCTTTCTCTTGGAAGGTGATCCTAGTTCCTTTCTTCCAGCCACGCTTGACACTGATGGTCAAGATCTCTTCAACAGGCACTGTTTTCCTGCAAAGAACCAAAAGGATGTGTAAGAAAGAGATTCACATCCAGTTCCAAATGGACAAGCTGGAAATGGGTATGGCTCTTAAGAGGGAAAATTTAACATCTCCGCGAACTCCACTTTAATAGCAACAAAATGAATGATTGGCTTTCCCATAAAAGGTCAGATGATATGGTAGTCAGTCTTTCATCCGTGCCATCAAAGGGAAGCAGTCAACCAAAAACCAGGAGAAAGAAATTACTATTTTTATGACGGGGAGTTTTCGTTTTTTCTTGGGCTCTCTCTCTCTCTCTCTCTATATATATATATATGTGTGTGTGTGTGTGTGTGTGTGTGTGTGTGTGTAGTCGAATATGTAATATACGAAGTTCTAAAGACAAGCCTCGCAAAAATAATTGTTTTAGTCCATGAAGTGGTTTCCCGTTTTACAGTTGCATCTAATCATGTTACTACAGATATGACCTGAATCCTGTTAACGTGAACATTCACCACAGATAGCCGACATCTCAAATTTGAAAATCAGAATCAAATTCATTGAATAAACCTCCAGGATAACAGAAGGTGCAGTACTAACTCAAATCAAATGACTGTCTCAAACTAGCTCCAAACTAGAGCTACAGTAACAACGTTACTTGGGCTTGGAAGAACCTCAAGAGCAGTTAGCTAATGTCTCTAAACCTTTTCCTATTCAATTTATGGTATCATCATGCAACACAACATATTTTATTGTTAGGGTGCATTTGATACGAAAATATGGAGAAGAAAATGTCTTCCAACTTCCGTGGAAAACATTTTACCTGAGGGGAGAGGTGGAGAATTGTTTGCCAAGGTTTATCATGCTTTACGGAATTGTAACATGAAATTTAAATTCCATTTTCATTTGTCAATCAAACGCACAAAGATGGAAAAATTTTCATGAATTATATATTTTCCATATCTCCAATCAAACGCGCTCAATGTTTATAGTATCTCAGAGATTTAAAAATTACTCCCTCCGTCCTATAAAAATAGGCCTCGTTTCTATTTTTATTTGTCCAAAATTATAGTTTATTTATATAAACCAAGTTGAACAATTAATTTCGTTTTCAAATATACCCTTAGTCCAACTACTAATAAATTTATAATGCATTAATGACTATGTTGACTAAATAAAATGTGATTCAATGCTGCATAAAAGTATATTAAGAAAGTAAGTGTACATTTTGTATTTCCAACCACATTAACTAAGGATCCTTCATATTCCATGCAAGTTTATGAAACATAAATGGTAGCACCTAAATATACATTATCTATAGCATTGGAGCAATGAAGAATATATCCGAATCAATTGGTGAACCCAGAAGTTAATGATAAAGGTATGCCTACTGCAAAAAAAAAAACATGTGGAGCCGTAAAATCATCCAGAATGTTGTATTATTCTCGTAAAGAATACTTAAATTAATAACTTGCTTGATTCTCATTATTCTCCCAAATTCTAATTTTACCTACCACTGATTTGACTATTTGATTTGACAGCTATTCAATAATAACCACATATTTCAAACTTTTGTATATTCTCAATACAAATTCTATCTCTCTCCTCATTATAGTTTCCCCAAATTTGTACACAATAATGGGAATCAAACAACAACTAAATGTCCCACCAACACAATTAAAATTTTTAACATTTGCTGTTCGTAAACCCAGCAAATCTCGCAGTCTCTCTGAACATTCTAAAGAACAAGCAAAAATCTCTAAGGAACATTTCCAGGAACCCTCCAAAAGAAAGCTACTCGAACTGAAGGATGTCAGTTGTGAAGATAAATGAATCTCCTAAAACGTTAGAATAGGAATTGATAAGCTGACCTATCTTTTTATCCATCCAAGCTATCCCTTAGAGCACTTTTAATGTTAGGCGTAAAACGTAGGGGAAAAAGGTAAAAGGGAAAAATGAGGGTGAGAAAGGTAAATAAGGGGCTAAATTTGGCCGCTCCTCTGGGGTTTTCCACCCCAAATTTGACGTGGAAAGTATATTTTCATCCCAACAAAAAATCAGAAATCGTAAAAGCAATTAATGCAACCGAAAATTTTGATGAGGTCATTCCCGACAAAATCTAAAGGCTAAATAATAGAAATCATACGATACGCAAAAGCAGAAGGTATAACAAAAAGGCTATATTTGTAAACGATAGCAGCATTAGCCAACCGGCAAGTGAGAATAAGGAAAAATTTGAAGACAGCTTTTGCTTATATTATCTTTTTTGTTTAGCCTTACAAAGTTAATTTTGAGACTCAATCTTGATCGCACATTGAACTAAAATCAATTTTCAATCAGAAAAGAGATGCATCAGATGACCAGCTCTAGCACCAATTATCTACTCAACGTTCAACAACTTGCAGGTCGTAAGAAGTTTTATTTATCGATACGTATATAATAATGCAACTATACCACTATGATTAAAGTAGCACTTATCTGCTTCCTTTATCAAGAAAAGGAGCAACGAGAAAAAGTTCAAATATGATAAAAACAATGAAAAATCCACCACTATGATTAAAGTAGCATTAATCTGCTTCCTTTATCAAGAAAAGAAGCAACCAGAAAAAGTTCAAATATGATAAAAACAATGAAAAATCCACAAAGAGCTTACACGTGCAAGTAATATGAACAACACTCAAGCAATCATCAGATAATCTAAAATGATTTTTGAGGACGATACTTACCCGCTTGCAGCCAGAATTTCTCTTGAAACTTTCATCTTCTTTGTGGTTCCCCTGTAAAGATCTTCAAGTGTACAGGGCAGTTTCTTCTCAACTGGAGCTCCTTTTCTGAGGGCTGATTGAAATCCACCAACACCTCGTCCTGCGCCGCCTCCCATCCCTTCAGAGGGGCTTGAAAATCCAAAATACTCACTGAAAATGTCATCAGCATTCCTAGGATTAGACCGGAAAGATGTTTCACCACCCCCTGTTGAACCCCTCATTCCACTTCCACCTCCCCCTCCCGTCCCTCCAAAGGGGCCTGAAAATCCAAAAAACTCATCGAAAATGCCATCAGATTTCCTAGGATTTCCACCACCCCTTGGTGAAAAGAAGGATTGTCCTCCAGCACCCCAACCATCCGGCCGTGGCACCTGCCCCTTTAACCCCTCCTCACCATATTGATCATATATTTGCCTCTTCTGCGGATCAATTAGCACCTATAGAAAAATAATACATAGTTCTTACGACACCCCAATCGTAACTGAAATCGGATACAACAAAGATTATCAGGAAAAGATAAAAAGATAAGATGTTTGAATCATATATATCAACAATACATATAAAAAAATGATAGTTCTCTAAATCTAATAGATAATCAAAGAAACATAAGTATTAAAACATAACCCCAATCACCGAATTGGACGGAATCATAAAACCACATCAATTACTAATAATAATCTGAAACAAAATATGAACTTACATCATAGGCTTCAGAAATCTGTGTGAGCTTGGCTTCCGCTTCTTTTTTATTATTGGGATTCTTATCAAGGTTCCATTTCATGGCAAGCTTTGTATAAGCCTTCTTTAAGTCGTCATCTTTCGCACTTCTATCCACCTGCAGTATCTTGTAGTAGTCCACCCCCATCTCCTCTTGCTCGCTTCGCTCTCTTCTTCACTTTGGAAAATTTTTTCTTTCACCGTTTTCAAGTATTATTTGAGAAACCCAGAAATCTTGAGTAAATATATTGGGGAAAAGACGGCAAAGAATAGCTCCAAGGCCCGGTTCCATATTCCTAGGCTCACGTAGTGGCAGTGGAAAAAGAAACATGTGAGTGTTCTAAGTCAATAATTGAAGTTTTCTATTGACTCTAATAGCACCACTGTCTTAGTGATTAGAATTATTAGTTGGTTTGCCTGTCATTTTCTACTTCTAGTCACTTTTTCTTTTCTGTTCTTTTATCATGTGAGGTTTCTAAGTCAATATTTGAAGTTTTCTATTGACTATAGTAGAACCACTGATTTTTTGGTGGTGATTAGAATTATTCTTTGGTTTGCATGTCATTTTCTTCCTCTAGTCATCTTTTTCTTTTCTGATTTATTCTTTTATCCGTTAAAATTTAAAACGTGTAACTATAAAAAAAATTCTTAGACATTATTGATGTGTTATACTGTAGGTCGTAGGCGAGATTTATTATCATGTCATAGAAACGATACATCATGTATAAATCTTTTAGCTTACTTGAAAATGTGATGTGGCACATAGGATGGTTAAATCACAATGTTTTGTCAGCTTTTTTATAGAGTCAACGACAGAGTGCGTGTATATCTCTTTTCCTTGTTAGTACAAAACATTCAGCCATCATTTTTTTTTTGTCAGATCAAGTGTCGTCATGTAAACATACGAGTTCTCTAAATAAAATCCACTTTGGCTTACATATTCTATGGAGCCTATTAGATAGATTATGTGGCAAGCTCTCATTGAACATATTTGGGATGGGTCCTCTAATGTGTCTATTGAGATTCTGCCACATAATATATTGGACATCATAAACTCTATATTAAAGCTACACTTTGGCTCTTATTAGGTCTTCTCAAAAGGTTAATAGCAACTATTCTACTTGGAATTAAAACAGTTCTGATACACTGTTACACTCTTTCGCCACTTTTTGTAGTTTTAGTTCCTCATATTCTAGTTATATATTGATACCGAGAACTCATCATATATATATATATATATATTAGGGTTTTTATGTGTGTTTCAAATTTTGGTTTTCAGTTTTTAAATTTTTTTCTGGTGTTTTGATGTCATAAAAGAGAAAATTAAATTATTTTCTCACAATGTTTTCAATTTTCTACATTGAAAACATAAAAAAAAAAAAAGAAAAAGGAAAAGAAACATCATTTTTTTTAAGGGTATAAACATCATTTCCTACATTGAGTTTTCCTTATAAAAGTCAATTTAAAAATACGTTGCAAAAAAATGAAATGAAAGTGTGAAACACATTTTCAATGTTTTGAAGAATTAAAAACTGAAAATAGTATAAAAAATAATATGTTGATGTGAAAGTAACGTTCAAATGGCCATTTATTTAACTGAGTCTCATTATTACGCCGTTCGAATGGCACCATATAGCGCAGTCTACTGACGTGAAGGGGGTCCTAGGGGTTGACGTCTCATACCCACTAATAGAAAAGTTATTTACTTTTTTTATTAGTAATTTAAAATATAGGCCCAGTATATGGCATCATATATTCCCTTTCTAGTACTTCATAATTTTCATTATTATTTAACCATGATAATTGTACATAATACATTTTGTCTGCATAATTGTTTGGGTTTTAAAATAGAGTAATTTGTAGCATAGTTCCCCAACCTTTGCATCCATTTGAAATTCCTTCCTCAACCTGGGCCAGGAAGCTCTCAATCTTTGAGAAATTGACGCTTTCTTCCAAATGGATATATTTTATTATTAAATCATTAGAGACGGTTTAAAAACCAATTAAATGTTATTTTATTATAATTGCAATTAAAATTTAAAATCACATCAAGCGAAAATACAGATAAGTTACCCATGTACACAGAAAAATGAAAAAAGAAGTTCAAATTAAGCTTCACTTGACATTTTTGTCATTATGCACACGCCATTTTTTTATGTAGTCCTTATTGACGTGAATTTGAAATTTAATTTTAGTTATAATTATATCTCATTTAATTATTTGCCAAACCATCCCTAAAAATCAAATTCTTTTACTACAAATTTCACCACAAGCTTTTGGCAGTAAAACTGCTATACCTTTTGTACAATTATTCTACTTTTATACATATAGAATAGAATTTTCATTTTTTATTTTTATATATTCTACTTTTTCTATCCTACATATAGAATGGAATATAGATAGAATAGATATATGTGTATGTGTTGACCTATACTGTATATAATCTTTTTAAGTTATTTATGCAGGAAATCCATTTTCTGTAGAGCCAATGTAAGTCACGTTACGGAGCTCGTGTGCCTATCACTTTTTACTCAAATTAAATGCCATGTAAGTACGTGGATTCAGTAAACGGAATTTACATTAGCCCCATAGAAAAATTGGCTTGCCTGTGGTATAGTTGGTAGGAAGTATAGATTGAAACAATCTGAGATATTACGTATTGAATGGTATTACGCATTGAAATTCTTCTATTCCGAGTCCAGTTATGGAAACATTTATGGCTCTGAGTTTAGAGCCACCAGGTGAGTTGACATCATGTGATTGAAAGTCTGCTGAGCTGGCATTATGTGATTTGAAATCTGATTACAAAATCAAAACCCTATTTGTTTCCTAGAAAATTGCACTGTATAGCTGGTGGTAATTTTCTCTTATAAATCTCATAAAAGTTACAATCACCTAGGACAGTAGTGTATATATATATATATATACAGTAGCTGAAACAGCCTAGAGTCGATTCCGTAATGGACACCAGTTATTTCCTAATACAAGATCAAGATTCCACGAGAATTACACAGCTACTTGACACAGACAGCAGTTACAAAAAGCTTCAAAAATAAAGCCCCATGCTAATGAAAGCTAAAACTGAATCTTCACCTCTTCTCCCACAGTAAAGTATTTGTCTTCTATGTTATCATTCACATTAATAACTGTAATCAGATGACGATGATGATGACGATCCTGAACCTCCACCTGAACTATTTATGTTCCCGACTCGCTCTCCACCAGTTGTACAAGTGTTTCCCGGTTCATTATAATTACAATTGAAATATCCTTCGATATCATCGTCATTGTCATCATCATCAATATAATCATCATCGTCATCTCCATCGTCTTCAGCAACTTCATCGTCGTCATCTCCTGCTATGAAATCTACATTGCTAGCAGGGTTCTGATCTATGGAAACAGAATAGTTTGGTAGCATAACCTCATCGTATTCATCCCCAGTCCCTTGTCCATTATAATCACCAAATGCTGATCTTCCAGAACTGCCAGCACTTTCAGCACCCTCAGCCTCGATAGGTATTTCTTCTAAGTTCATTTCCTGCTGAGATAGACTTGCGATTTCATCGAAGACAATATCCTTGGGCTGCTCAGGGGAAACTTCCACTCCTCTCCTCACAGATTTTTGTCTACTTCTCTCTGAGCGACGGCCTTTCTTACAGCCTCCTTGCCCACGTGGCCTTCCTTTCCATCCTGGAAGTTGTCCTAATTCATAGATGTTTGTTGTAGTTAATTGGCCTGATACATTTCTGCAACTCGCAGCCTTTCTCTGAGATTTTCCACTGCGTGAGCCACACGAACCTCTTGGACGCCCCCGGCCTCTTTTCAAGCCCGTACGTTCATTGAGATCATCTTGATGCAAATTCGCAACTTCTTGTGGTACATTCTCTGACCCACTCTCCTGATTAGAATATCTTGACGGCAGTCTCTGGACATGCATAAATCACAAGACATTCCAACGTTAAATTCAAACTGGAGATTCAAACTAGAAAGTCAAAAGAAGTTGATATTTAACCACATTGTGGCTTATAATAATATAAGTTCTAGTTTAAAGGATTAGGCAAAGGATTAGGCAAGTCCTTGAATGGTGGGAACTTTCCTCTCACAACGGCGGCAGCAGCAGCAGCAATAATAACAGCAATAATTAAACAATAAAATAAATAAATAAATAAAAATACCACCAACAAACAACAAACACACGATCATTTTATTCTAAAATATTTGATAACAGGTGCAATATTCATCATACAAATTGGAAGCCTAGTCATTCTGAATAAATTAGAGCATGTTCTCTTCATGTTATACAGTCTTCTTTTGAGTATAATTCATTAATGTTTTTTTCTATAAAAAAGATTTGTTCTCCTGGTATAATGTGAGTTGTCTTTTAAGACTACAAACACTTGGAACACCAAAATCTCATTTTATGTTTTCTTCACAATTTGCCCCTATTTTATAAATGTGCTTCCAAAAATATGAATGGAAACAAATTTTTAGTGTTTTGAGCATTTGTAAAATGAAAACAGCATAAAAACAGAGAGAACAGAGCCTTAAAATTCCACCTACCATTTCATGAACAAGACAAGAGTCAGAAGTTTATATCCATAATTCCTCACATTTCCATTTTGCACAAGAAATATTTCCACGCGACTCTTCTTATCAAAAACATGTCAAAGTGCTGAATCTCCTCTTTGGAAACTAATGATACAAGAAGAAAGATAAAAAGAAGAAAGATTTTAGACGGGTGCAATATACGGGCAAAGTACGCAAATCCATCATTGCAAGAAGTAAAAATAGAATTCGATGACACAAGATTCCATGTTGTGGTGTCCTTAAGCAATGGAGTTAAAAGAAAATAGCTCCATCTACTTGCCCCGAAAGGATTGTACTTACAATGTATTTTCCAGATTTACTATTTTTCTGAAAATCCTTTTTCTGATCTGGTGTATAACAAATGGAGGTATCAAGCTCCATCAGCCTTAAAGCCACAGCAGATGTTGTCAGAGGTATCCATGGAAGAACAATAACTGCATCAAGTCTGGATGAATTGTCCTCGCGACATCCTGTTGAATTACAGGACCCCAACAATTCATTGATTGTCTCGAAATTTGCCAACAGGAAGTCCCTCTTCAGGCCACCCTCCAACAATGTCAGTGTCTAACAAGATGGCACATACACAGAAGACAGTCAAAAACAAAAAGAAGACAAAAAGGGAGAAGCTGGGTGGGGAGTCGGAAGAGGAGATGATCCTGAAAATTCAATTCTATATCTGATTATGGTTTCATCAACAGGTTTGGAGAAGGATCATAATAATGTACAAAAGAATTATAAGTAAAATACTGTTTCTATCAATGAAGAAAAGTAATACATGGAAAGTAACAAAAAGAATATACAGGTTCTTGCTGATGGAAAACATTGTAATGTTAAGGGGGTGGGGTTTTTTTTTTTTGGTTTTGTGGGGGGGGGGGGAATATATAGGTATTAATTATTGCAAATGGCCTGAAGAATTATTCTATAATTATAATAAGTTAGTTTATCATTTTAGGTTCATGTATCCATCATATTGAATTCGGCATATAATTGCATAACATTTTTCGGTGACTAAAGTCTATCTATTAGGAAAACCCTCACATATTCAAATGTTTGAAGGAATTCCATATCCTAAGCACATTTTCCCCTATTTCTATTCCAAAACAGAAATTGGTCAAATCAATTCTATCCACATATTTCACGAGACCCACAAGTGCAACACAATTCTCTACCACTCATTTGTACTCGCTCTATTTCTATTTTGAAGTAGAAACGAAAGCTAACATTTGATGTCTAAGATCATTCGAGAAACAAGAATAAAATGGACAAACATACAACGTTTTAGATGATTTAACTTTAGCATCTATCACTATACCTTGTGATTACATCTCAGTTCATTTTTCCAGGACTCAATAGCTGGAGCAAAAACTTCGTATTATTTTCACGATTTAACTGTGCCAACACGCAGGTATATAAACCTAGGTAGGGATGGCGGCCTACATTTGAGATCAATTCTCGACCAATGTGTAGGGCTGGGCCTGGGTTGAGTTGGGTTGGGCCTGGTTTCGGCTCAAACCCAAACCCAAACCCAACCAAACCAATTAAGTTCAGGTTTGCTCGGTTAGTTTGGGTGGTTTGAACTTCGGCCAATAACAAGCCTAGTTTTTAATCATTAAAATAGTCATACTATCGATTATAATTCAATTTTATTATAGATTGTATTATCACGATATTGTAAATCCATAAAGTGTTCATTAAAATTTTCACTCATTCTGTTAACATTTTTCTCTTTTTTAAACTTTTTCTGTTTATATATGGGTGGTTTGGGTTGGGTTTAATTGGGTTAGCATGCGCAACCCGGACCCAACCCAATATATTGAAAAGTTTCCTTGTTCAATACTAGAAACATAGTGATTGCAAATCAGAAAATGAACTAAACGCATGGTACCTCTAAAGTAATGCGAATAGCATTTCCTTCATTTGTTACTCCAATCAAGGCAACAAGAGCATCTAGACGATCTTGTACACTCAGATCTGCATACTCTCCCAAAACAAGTCCTTGAACCCACGGTTCTCCATAGCTGCACTCATCAATAACCGTGTCTTCTTGCTCAGGAAGCTTAACTTGGGAATTGATTCCAATCGCATCCACAAATTGATCATCAGAAGTTCCACAAATTTTAATTTCCCTAAAACCTAACGATTGCGTTGAAGTAGCATTTCGTTTTGAATTTACAAGGGCGCTATCCATCAACTCACTGCAGGAGTTATCCTTT
>CAVNYN010219096.1:0-56444 GCA_963692815.1 Nyctanthes arbor-tristis
AAACAATAAGCTATCATTACATTGAATAATCTTTTTCTCCCCTCAGTAACAAGACCATTGTATTACAAAACCGTGGACTGTATTTATTTACGAATAAAAATTAAAACTATATATACAATAATGAAAAATAATAGTAAAGGTAGTTTAGGAGGAAAAAAATGCATGGTTGTCTTGCCATCTTATTTGCTGGGTGACTTGGTGGGATACATGTGCATCTTTGTGGCAGTAATATTTTTCAACATTGCCCATAAGGTAGTTTTGGAAATTCAAAGTCCCCCCTCCTATAATCCTTTGGTATGAACCAGTGAAAAAAAATGGGTAAGCGGCCCCTGTTAGTGGTTATAAGTTGTGGAGACGACATGATCTACTTCTATGTTAACGGATGATACTATAAAAAGACTCTTTTTATAATAATAATGTTAAAAAAAAAAACTTAATTAAGAGTAGATATATAAATATATCTAAAGGTAAGGAAAGAGGTTTGCGGGGCGAAAACAAGCGTAAGGAAAGAGAGCGGAATTCGTGCCATTTTCATTCGGATATCACAAAATGCCAAGCATGCCAAGCATGCCAAGAAAAAGGGTACAACTCACCTAACAAAAGATTCCTAACAAAAAAATAATACTTACCTCTTTTCTTTTAGTAAAGAAGAAGAGACAATGGCATGGATCCCACTAGATTTTCTATAAAAACAAATCAGGCTTTGAGTTTGAAAACAGACCACCAATTACAGAGAGCACGTCATCTAAAAAGTCGGACCCGACAACCAATTACAGATAGCACGTCATCTAAAAAGCCGGACCATGGATTCCACCCAAAGTTTATCCTTCGTTTAATTTAATTTAATTTAATAATAATTAAAACATTTCGTAATATATTCCTGGGGACAAAATCTATAATTTATGTATATATTCAATACAGACAACTGACAAAGCAAAGTGCGTGAATCTCGGGTCCCACAACAGAGTAAAACGGGAAACGGCACTCATATTTCATCAAAACGACGTTCCATTAGCAACCGACTTTGTCATTCCCCTTACATTATGAGCTGTAAAGTTTCAACTCATACATATTCACTCTCATTTTAACCTCGCACAGTTCCGCCCCCAAATATTTTGTAAGCATATCACTATTCTAGATCTTTCGCCGCGTGGCCCCTAAATATAACAAGATTATACTATTATGATATATATATATATAAGTGGTAAGAGATTATTAAAAAAATTTTGAGTCTATATATATAAAGGCCTATATAATTATCTCAATAATCTTCCGTCACATATATTTCACTATATATCTGACAAGAAATCATCATTGATGAGACTCTTCTTTAGCGTATCATTTGACACGTCACATTGAGAACTTAATCGAGACCACATGTACATATAATAAGAGATTATTTTTAAGCATGTCTCTATATAACTGAGACACGCGTCGTTTAGTCAACTGCGAAATCAGACATCAACGTCTGAATTCTGAGGTCCCAATTTATTGTTAAAAATTAACAAAGTGTTTGGCAACTGCATGAAATTATAATCTGCGACGTGACATTATTTTATTGGTTGTTTTTGTAAAAAGTAAACAATTGCGACTTAACTTTTAATTTTTTACTTTTTAGAAAAAGTGAAACCAATAAAATGATATCGAGATCGGAAGAGCACACGTCTAAATTATAATCTCGTCTAGTTGTCAAACACTTATTTACGACATGACATCATTTTATTGGTTGTTTTTGTAAAAAGTAAATAATTACAACTTGACTTTTACTTTTTAACTTTTTAAAAAAAATAAAATCAATGAAATAATGTCGTGTAACAGATTATAATCCAAATTATAATCTCGTCTAATTGTTAAACACTTTATAAGGCCTTCGGACACACCTAAGTTCTTCATCGACTAATCCTAGCTACTCAGTGATCACGTACTTATTGTGTCATTGGACTAACTTCATCATCATGAAGTAGAAACAAAAGAACAACGATAAAAAAACTTCTTTTCATTGATTAAATTTAAAATTAAAATTATAAGCCGAATCAAGAAATCGGGAAAGTAATCAATTGACAATCATAATCCAAAAACCGATCAATTATTAAAAATAATAATATTTAGTAATTAATAATATGATCGTGATCTATTTTTTAATTTGACTACAATCGTGCAACGGGTTTACATAATCACACTTGATAAATCAAATTTATTTCTTTTCCCCAAAAACAAAAAAAGAAAATCTAAATTCTGAGCAGATTTTTTGAGAAGCGTCCAGAAATACACATCCAAGCAAGATCGATTAACAAGTAAACGATCGTGCTCGTCAAAATCAGAAGCCATTGAGGAGAAAAAAAAGAGACACAAAAGAAAATACAAGTTTCTGCATAAATGACAGAATAAACACACAGAGAAATCATTAGAAGCTTGCCTGATGAAGTAGAGCGATAAGTTGATATGCTCGATCCTCAGAAGCAAAACTCTTGCAGCAGAAATCTGTGTTGCATCTGAGAGAGAGAGAGAGAGAGAGAGAGAGGGGGGGGATGGGAAGGGTATTTTATTGGAATTAATAGTGGGAGAAGAGAAAGTAGCAGTGGGTGGGGACAATATAGCGGGCCCTCTTTGGACAGCCAATGGAGAATTGATAAATTCAAACGCTGCTGCTTTTCACGCTTTTGCCTTTCACACCTACTTATGTTGGGGGGAAAGTGGAGAGAATCTAGATTATTCTCCCCATTTCACCATTAACTAGAAGAAATTGCAAGTTTTAGGTACATGGGCTCCTATTTTAATTTAATTTGTCCAAATGAGTCCTTATAATCTTTTTTAAGTTGACTTTAACTAATGTTATTTATAATTTGATTATGGCACCTCTGCGAGGAGGTGTTATTATATACCTCAATATACCCTATGTGGATTCATTTACATAGGATAAAAGGTGCTTGAAAATTTTCAATATTATTTATCGCATTAATTATGATTATTAGATTTTAATTAGCAATAAATGAACGATCATTTTAACCAAATCACATTTCTATATGTCTATATGATTATACTTATCATTTGTCAAAGATACGATATAACTAGTGATGATCACAGTTAGTAATGAACGAGTTTATTTTCTTTAATAAATTTTATCATTCTTATGTTGCAACACCTAGTTCCTTGGCTATTTGTCTTCTATATATTACTGTAGTCTTAGCGAATAGACAATTGCATTTTTTTTTCCGTTTTCAAGAGCTCGTGCTATAGAAAACTTCAAGGTGAGGAGAACAACAAATATGATGAAATGAGGGAGGAAGTTATCGGCACATTCTATGGTGTCCCATGTTATGATATCCAAAGGACAGTGTGACGACACACCATTAGGTGTGTTGGGTGATGAGCCCCTAATACATGATGTGTTGCCACAAAGTCCTTTGAATACCAAAAATAATGTCTAAAGGATACCATAGAAGGACTGGGAAGTTGTCATGGTCCAAAAGATAGGATGGAAACGATTTGGGTTAATTTTTGTGAGAGCATTGATGGAATTTTCATTTTTCCATTGTCTCCATTTTTCTTTCTCTTTTCTTTTCCTTTCAAAATGAAATAGCAATGTTTTGAAGCCCGTGCAGTACATGCATCAATAAATAGTGAAAATGAAAATATTATTTGTTCGGAAGTCTTTACAAAATAAGAACCCTTGTTTATTGTTTTGTTAGAGAAAAATAATATAATGGTACAATAATAAATTTATCCTATTTAAAAAAATTATTATAAAATATTAGGCCATCGTTTTGTTCATTTCAATCCAACCTTAACGCTCACAACGATTGTTCAGTTACAACCACAATCTACCTTGGTTTACCACAAAGTTAAGTTCGGAGGCCTAACTTTAATACTACCAGAAGGGAATTAGAATTCTACATGAAAATAATAGCCAAACTTTAATACCACGCTAAAGATTCAGCTCAAATGTGTCAATCCTTATAAATTTTATGTTTTACCGTATTTTAGATGATGTGAGATTCATGTCGACTTTTTACAATACTTCTAAACTTTCATAGTAAACCATGATAAGCTCGACTCCGTTCTGCAAATTCCTTGGGAAAATCAATTTTTTTGGGAGGTCCCTACGCGGGATGGGGGGGTAAAAGCATAAAAATAGATAGGCTCTTTCCATTTGTCATTACAACCATAATCGAGAAATTTAAAAGAGGGTCTATATTAGGAAGAGTCTTTCTATAGAGACAGATCTGTCTCCAAAATTAGAAACAAATCTTTTTAGGTAGGGCCAACTGGACGCCACTTGGAGCCACATGGCCGCATGGAAGATCCATGCGGCCGCAAAGGCCGCATGGCACCGCATACCATGTTGTAGCCGCACCTTCAAGGCAGTGCGGGCCTCACCATGGTGTGCGGCCTCGCCATGCGGCCTATGTACGGCAGGTGCGGCCGCACCATGATGTGTGGCTGTAACATCCCGTAAAATTATAAAGCAAGTATATGTGCAAAATTATAAAGCAAGTATATGTTATTTTGATAATGATTAAATAATTGCTTGAATTGTATTATAAGATTTCAAACTTGTTACCCAATTAAACATTCAAAATTAGAATATGACAACGGGATATTATTGAAATGCATCAATGCTAAAGTTACAAAATTGTCGCTCAAATGAAACGCCAAGAATTGAAATGTGACAATGTAATCGTAACGAATTGCAAAGTTGTGAGTTTCCATTCAATTGAATGATGAAAATTGAAATATGACAATATGATTGTATTTGAATTGTTACAAGATTATCAAGAATTAAAATATAATAATGAGATTGCATTGAGTTGTAAGATTGTTACTCAAATGAATGTCAAGAATTAGAACATGATCATTGGTAACATTATCGATATTTGAGCAATGGATTTGAATTAGAAAGTAACTATTGACATGGTATCAATAAGGAGTGACTAACTGCATAAGGTTGCGGTATTGAATAATGACATAAATTTGTATTAATATATCACAAGACTCAAAGATTGTCACTCGAGAAATGCTTAAAGACAAGAACGTGGTCATTGATTAGTAGGACGTAAAATATAACTACCGAATTGTAAACCCTATTAAGTTGAAGATCTAGAATAACATAGATCAAAGTATAATGACTTAATCATAAAACAGCTCAAAGAATAAGGACTGCCCGACCAATTTGCTGCCAAGTGTACGACGCCATATCACGCCACATGTCGTGTTCTAGTTGGTGGAACTCAAATATTTATTAAAACCAATTAAATTCAGATATTTTCCAAGATTATAAATATAGGAGAGGAGGAAGATTTTCTTTCAAGCACCCTAAGCCCTCTTCCTCTCCCCTCTTCCCTCTTCCCTCCACATCCATACCTCCATAACAAGGCTAGTTGTCTTACTTTTTAATGAGTTTCAAGTCCTTTATATATAGGGGTGGGCGTATAACCCGGAAAACCGAAAAACCAACCTGAACCGGACCGGTTTAGTCCGGTCCGATTCGGTTTTTTAGCAAATTGGGTTGGTTGGCTGTTTGGAGAAGGCCAAACCGACTCAGATCGGTTCGGTCTACGAGTTAGGCCCAACTAAACAGGACCGGTGGACCCGGTTCAGTTAAAACCGGTTAAACCGGTTTTTTTTTTTAAATTGTATATAGAAACAGTTCAGTGTTCTTCCTTCTTCTTTTTACCAAAAAAAAAAAACAGGTTCTGTCTTTATATTTCAAAAACCAGAGGTCCAGCACTTCATGTTTCATATCTCATATTTCAGAACTTCACAATCAGATGACTTAAATAAGAAATCAGAATCTCAAATCTCAGATTATCAAAAACTCAATTTACAATTCATAATCGGATTTGGCAAACTCAAATCAAATTTGAAACCTAAATTTTATTGGCTTTCCCGCTTCCCTTCCGCCGGTGTTGCTCCCTTCCGCCGCGAGTTCTCTTCTTCCAGCGCTGGTTCTCTTCTTCCACCATGCTGCTTGCTACCCAACTCAACTTCCACCACCACCGCTGCTCCTTTGTCCACTGCTGCTGCTTCCCAACTCGGCCTCCACTGCCAGCACTGCTGCTGCCGGACCACCTACTCCTGTCAATTTGTCATAGCTAGACCACCTGTGGCTGCCGCCCCCAAAGCCTCTCTCATCTCCCTCTCTGAAACCCTAACTCCCTAAGAAAGATATATGTCTGACTATCTCTTATTGATCTGTGTTTAAGAAATAAAAGAGGGCCTAAATTTGGGCCAAAAAACTTGGGCCGAAAACTTAACCAAAAAAAAAGGTCTAACCCAGAACCCAACCCGACCCATTTCGGGTCGGTTTGGGTCGGGTTGCCAGGCCCGGCCGGTTGGGTTCGGTTTGGGATTTCCCAAACCGATTGGGAGTCGGGTCAGCGCCCGACCCGATGCCTACCCCTATTTATATAGTTATACAAAAGAGAAAAATTCGTCCAAATGGAGTGAGGGAAGAAAACAGCACTTAAAACCTATCAAACTCTGAATGTTATACTTGGAAATGACCCCTCATCATATATATAATGAATACAACATGAAATATCACTTTGGTTGGAGAAAATGAAGGTTTTAAGAGTATTTGTCAACAGTTCAGAGAATCTTTAGAACAAATCAAGTCAGAGAGGTGAGTAACTATTACTTTGATTCTCTTTTAACATAGATGATGTTTTGAAATGCTAAACATGCATTTGATTAAAACAATGAACATGGATTCTGATGCATTGAAAGGAAAGATTGATGTATTGCATTTTGAATCACTAGTTGCTCTACACGTTCTGTATCTGTTCTGCTCTGCTCTGTTGCCACACTAGGAGCCATCTAATAATACGGAGATGGGCGACAATTAGTATGGTATCTGCTCTGTATCTGTATTGATCTGTTTGGAATTCCGGTAGGGGTCAACCGGGATTCAAATGTGGATCCACTTAATTATACATGACCATGATTGAATTGATATAAATCTTGCGCGCACCATGGGTAGTATTTTAACTAGTGATAGGGCCTATTTGTACATTAAAAAGCTTTGTACATTGAATGATTTTCTTGAAAATAAATCTTACAAATAAAAGGTGAATCAAAAGGTTTTGTCACTCACTGAGTACTTCGTACTCACTCCCCCTTTACTACAATTTTTGTAGTTGATTGAAGCTATGAAAATTGAAAAGCAAGGCAAGCCAGGAGTTGGATCGTGCTCGCGAACGGGAGTAGAGTTGTGCATGTAGTGTAAACCTGTCTTTAAAGCTACCATAAATTTACTACTTTTATGCCCACATCTATAATATATATGTTTTTACATATTATAACATACAAGACAATAGGGAGATATAATCTTTATTTTTCATTGAATCCTACTTTTCACTGTAAAAGTTCTCTAATGATTCGGTGTACATTGGTAATCAATGAAATATATTTATTAATATATTTTCTTGTGTTTTTACATTTTATTGAGAGACCTAGTTTTAGTGTTTTCTTAAAATTTTAACAACTTGTTAGTTTAAATAATTAGCTTTATACGTTAAACTCTATAAGATAAGGTCAATTGGATTGTTCTGTACGTCCCGTCCCCGCAGTTCGACATTGAAGCTTCCGCTATGGTATTTGTTAATTAAAATAAGATACTTGAAAATAATATAAAAATTAATCGGGGCATGATAGCGGCGGCCTATGTGCAGTCGGTGCGGCCGCACCGTGTGGCCTATGCGGCTGCATGGATTTTTCATGTGGCCGCATGGCTTCCAGATGCGTTCATAGATCTGTCTCCAACTTTGGAGAAAAAACTGTCTCTATAGAAAGTACAATGTTAGGAATGTAAATAAATAGAAACAAACATGGGTCACAATTTGATTTATTAATGGTTCCAATAGAACCAAATCAAACCAAAAATTTGTTATATTTTGTGAAAAATAAACTTCAATTTTTGTATAGTTTGATTTAGTTATAGTTATATATGATAATGTTTTTCTTTTTTTCCCTTTAAACTATTATTATTAGGTCATTAATATATATATATATATAGGATTTAAGTTACAAAATCGCATTAGACAGGGAGAATTAGGGCCGATTTTTTTTTTCTTTTCAATTTGACTACAGACTATATTAAAAAAATCATACTATAATAATTGTTTCAACATTGAAAACATCATTTTTTTTAATGGTGCACTTGAAACTTCACTTTTTTTCCCGTCCCTAACCTTATTGCTTTATGGTAACTGGTAAGATTGATTTTCTCCCTTTTTTTTTTTGAAATAGATTGGATTTTATTGATAAGGGGAAGAGTTACACCCAAGACTCTGGCCCACAGACTATGGGCCAAACAAGCCAGAACCCAAACGGTTCAACCACAAAATGACCTAAGAGGGCCTTCACTGGAATGAGGCCCACAAATGGACTTCAGTCTCGTAAAGGCCCAAGGCCACAACAGACCAAACAGACTGAAAATAATAGGCTTGGAAAGTAAAGGACCCAACAAAAGAAGGAATCTAGACGACTGAGACAAACTAACAGTAAATTCCCCAACACTTCCAGCAGAATCGGTAGCCCTCGACGACAATTGACAGTGATCAGGGAATGAATTCCACATCCTCGGGCCGTAGAGTTTGAAAACTGTATTTCTTCACTCGTTCTATAGCAAAAGCCACCATGAAGGCCGGGTTAATTTTGCTTAGTTTTTCCATGGTAATTCTCCTCTCAAGCTGGCTTTTGGGGATATACGGGAAGAATTTCGTGAGAATGGTGAAGTCTTCGAGGGTATCCAGCAGTACGTCGTCCGGAATGCAAGTGTGGTGTTCATTTTCAAAAATCTCGGCTGAAATTAGGCATTCCTTCAGCTCCTAAAAATCCGCAGGTTTGGGAAAAAGTTCTTTGGCATAGGGAAATGGGTCCATAATGATGTCCATAGCTGCTTTAAGATGGACTATGGGTGGATACTAGTTACTTGCTGTATTGACCCATTGGGGGCACTTTTTCAGAAACAACTTGAAGAGTTTGTCCTCAACTCTTACAATACAATCGGCCAGGTAAACGTCTATTGTATCGACATCCAGAATGAATGTGGTGTGGTCAGTTAGAAAGATGTGGGCTCTCGGTTGTTCATGGAGGCTAATTTTGTAGCCTTTGTTGAGTGCTTGGATGGAAATCCAATAGGGCATGTTTTGAGAAAGGGGAAAAGTAGGAGTATTATTGTTGCGAGAGCAAAAATATCAAGAGCAAAACCGAAACTTGGTGGATTGAAAGAGCTGGGGCTACTGAGTTTATAAAGAAAGAGGATAAAAGTCATCAGTACTAGAAAAGGAGCATGAAACGATGTGTAGAGATTTTGTAGGGAGGGTTTCTACTTAAGGTAAGAAGAACTCACAGAAGGATCAACAACTCCCCTGACACTCCTCGAGACACACAAACTGTCATCCAAAATTCTGAATCAAGAAGACCCGGAAAGTCAGCTTGAATCCAGTTTAAGGATCTTCAAAATCTCCCATGATTCAAATTTCAAGGTAAATACCCTTGTCTTGACTCCAAGTCTCTTTTTATGATCCTCTCGTAGACATAACCTTTCTTTTCTCTTTCAATAATCTCATCTAGTTGATTGAACTGATTTAAAAAAAAATGAGCTGAGAGGCATGCTTATTTTTTAAACCCTCATAGGCCAGAAAGTCAGCAGCACAATTTCCCTCCCTGAAAATGTGTTGAAATAGGATGTTGTCTTGTTTTGCATTGTTTAGAATTAATCTAATGAGGTGGTTGAGCCTCCAAGGTCCCACTTTGACACGGTTTAATATACAAACTGCCTCCATTGAATCTGTTTCTACAATTAGATTCTGATAGTTTATCTGTAAGGCCATCTCAACTCCTTTTGAAATGGCCTTGAGTTTTGCCTCTAACATGGTTCCTTGTGTCCAATAATCAAAGAAAGCATGAAGCATGTCACCTTTTTCATCCCTAAAAATACTCCCAATAGCAATTTGACCAGTCTCCTTACATATGAACCTATATGTGTTCACTTTAACATATCCCTCTGGGAGGAGAGTCCATTTGATGAGTATAGATGTAGATTTTCGTGTGTAAATGGCTGCCCTTATCCATTTAGCAAACCTCTCATCACCTTTCCAATTTCTGGCTGAAAGGAGGTCACCTGCATTCATTTGTAGGAACAAATTCTCAACTTTATCAATCACTTTCTCCCGACATATTTTAACTCCATTGTGTTTGGAGTTATTTTTGTAGAGCTAGATGAACCAGCAAATCAGAATTGGGATAATTGTTCTGATGTGTCCATATCCTGTCTGATCACTAGAAAAGAACCAGTAGAAAAACATGGTTTGAATAGAGCAACCATAGTACATTGGGATACCTAGCTTCTCAAAGAAATAAGACCAAATGTGTAGAGCAAAATGGCTATTTAGGAAAACATGATGAATGGTCTCAATGTCCTGGCAGCATTGACATTTTGATGGTAGATTTATCTTTAATCTTTTGCTCAGCACAGAGTCCACTGGTACCCACTCGCTCCATAGCCTCCACATAAACAAGCAAATTTTAGGAGGGATGATCTTATGCCACATGAGTTTTGAAGAAAGAAGTTTAACATTCTTCTGTCTAATTAACTTCCATGCACTTTTGGTGGCAAACACCCCTTTAGTGTTAACCTTCCAAATGTTCTCATCCCTTTCATTAATATCCAATGTGGTTAAGATGATCTCATTAGCTATGGCTGGGGATGTGTGAGACCTCACTTTTTCAACATTCCAGTTGTTTCCCTGAAAAAAATCTCTAATTTTACAATTTATCTCCCCTTTAACTGAAATGCCATGTGCAAGGGTTGCATTCTTGAACCAATGATCAGTCCGGAAAAAGATATTGCCTTCTCCCACCTTCCAGGCTATCTGGCTTTCTGCTAGGTCAGATATCCTTTTAATTCTTTTCCATATACATGAATCTGAAGCTTTAATTCTGACATAGAAGGATGCTTTTTCACACAGTATTTCTCAACCATCATACTGGCCCATAAGCATCTTTGGCTTCAAAGTTTCCACCACAGTGTAATTGAAGATTCCTCAATCAAGTGTTCAATTCTTCTAACCCCAATACCCCCTTCCAAAACTAGTTTACATACTGCACTCCATTTAGCCCAGTGGAGTTTAGTGGAGGCTTCAATGGTACCCCAAAAAAATTTTGCAAATAAGCTCTCAATCTCTTTGGTAATAAGTTTTGGTGGATTGCAGACCTGAAGAGTATAAATTGGAATGGAACATAGAACACTATTAATTAGAGTGAGCCTAGCACCTGGTGATAGCATTCTCATCTCCCAGCCATTAATTCTTTTCTTAACATGGTCCACCAGGTGTTGGAATAACCGCCTCTTATTTCTTCCCTTATAAAGGTTGATCCCAAGTAAGTGAAAGACAAAGTAAGTTGACAGAATCCAGTAATGTCCCTGATACTAGAGATCACATTAGTTGAGGCTTTTGAGCCAGTCACAAAGCCACTCTTCTCCTCACTGATAAGCTACACTAAAACCTTTTCATACTTTTTAAGAATGTCAACTATGGACTTAACACATTTCTTTTGTCCATTTGAAAAGATCATTAAATCATCTGCAAAGCTTAAATGAGAGATTCCAATCCTTCCTCCATAGTTAAAGTACCAGCTAGGATTCAATTCAAAGCTTTTATTAAGGTTCCTAGATACCACTTCAGCAGAGATAATGAAAAGAGCTAGGGAAAGGGGGTCTCCTTATCTTAAACCTCTTTCTGCCATGAAGAATCCTTGTGAAACTCCATTAACCAGAACAGAAAACCATACTCTGGTGATACATCTTCTTATTAGATTAATCCATTGGTTGCAGAAACCAAATTTCAAGAGAATGCTATCCAAAAATCTCCAGTCAACTTTATATATGCTTTATGCATATCAAGTTTAAGCATCACATTTTGACCCTTTATTTTTTTATCAATAAAGTGATCATTTCCTATGCAATAAGTGTGTTATCACTGATTTCTCTCCGCTTCACAAAACCGCTTTGATTTAGGCTGATCAGTTTAGGGAGAATTGGGGCTAACCTGTTGGCCAGGATTTTTGACACAAGCCTGTTGAAAATAGAGCATAAACTGATCGGCCTATAATCTATCCAAGCTTTAGGATGATCTTTTTTGGGGATAAGACTGATAGTAGTACTGGAGAAATATCTATGAATAAATTGGCCTTGAAAAACGTCCATGATTGTCCCTACAAAGGTCTTCTTTTATAATAGTCCAGCAGTGTTGGAAAAAGAGTGCTGTATAGCCATCTGGCCCTACCACTTTGGCTCCATTCATCTCCATCAAAGTCTTAGAGATTTCCTCTTCCTCTGGTACCTTAATTAATTCTGCATTATCCTATTTAGTTACCAGCTTAGGTATGATAGAGAGAAAATCTTCATCATTCTCTGTCTCTTCGGCTTTATGCAGTTCTTTGAAGAATTGTATTGCTAATTCTTGGATTTCCTCTTCTTTGGTTTGCTCCAAATCCTGCCATTGTATAGAATTGATCCGACTTTTCAAATATTTCTTATTTACTACCGTGTGGAAATATTTGGTGTTCCTGTCACCACTTCAGAGCCAGTGAATAGCAGCTTTTTGTCTCCAAAATTTTTCTTCTGCTATTAGTGCTTGACTGAGAATAGCTTGTGCTTTTTTCCATTCTTCTCTTAGGTCTGCTGTTGGATTTTCCTCAAAGTCGAGTTGTGTTTTTTCCACTGCAAGTTTAGCCTCCCTTACTCTTGATTGTACATTCCCAAATACCTCTTTAGTCGACTGCTTAATAGTGCTTTTTAGCCTTTTGAGTTTAACTTGTAATCTCCACATGCCGTTCCCCTCACAGCTCTTTTGCTAATCTTGTTGAACCAGTGAGATAAATGAATGGTGCTTGGTCCAGATATTTAAGAATCTAAATTTTGGCAGCTTATTCATTGTAACTCCAGCATTTTCAATTAGTAGAGGGTTGTGATCAGAACCTGTGGCATGCAAATTGAA
Organism: Nyctanthes arbor-tristis; assembly: GCA_963692815.1. Taxonomy (NCBI): domain Eukaryota; kingdom Viridiplantae; phylum Streptophyta; class Magnoliopsida; order Lamiales; family Oleaceae; genus Nyctanthes; species Nyctanthes arbor-tristis. The sequence goes on from CAVNYN010219096.1 coordinate 13,005, forward strand.
AACTTTACAACCTGTGAAGGTGTTTGCAAATTTAGGATTGCACAAAACTCTATCCAATTTTTCAAGCAGTCTGTCGTTAGTCCACGAAAAAGCAAATCCCTGAGAACTCAAATCCATAGTGCCACAATAAAAAATTGCCTCTTCAAACTCTTGAATTGGCATGTATCTCTCAATGGTATTGTCACTTCTTTCACTGCTATATCTAATGGTGTTGAAATCTCCAGTAAGAACCCATGCCATTGTGCAATGCTCAGCTATACCTCTAAGATTATCTCATAGCCTTCTTCTGTTTATGTAGTAGCACTTATCATAAATAGCCGTAAAAAGAAACTCCTTGGATAATGTAGGATGTACTATCTTCGTATGTATGAACTGTTCTTCCATTTGAAGAATTGTACAATGAACAGTGTTTTTCCATAATAACGAGATTTTCCTATTGTTATTAGCTATACAGTAATGGAACCCCATGGTTAAACTAAAGGAGGGAAGTTAAGATGTCTCTACCAATGGCTCAATGATGATTAAGAATTATAGGTTATGTTTGTGGATCAAGTAATGTATTCTACTTCGAGCATTGCTCTTAGCTACATTCCAGACTAGAAAATTAGTCATTTAGGTGAGCTGAGGGGCACGAGGGCTTGAAGCCTCTGACTCATCAGAATCATCACCGTAATAATCCCTGTCTGATATCTTTTGTATTCTATACAAAGGGACAAAAGGATTTGCATCTGACAATTCTTCAAGAAGGGCTAGAGAGTGGGCCTGTTTGGATTTGTTGTCTAATTTTATAGACCAACCCACAGGCTTTTTCTCCTTCTTCCCTTTCTTTAATCTTCTTTTCTGTGCTGATTTGAAGCCCCTTGCTTGGCCCTCATCGCATATCTTAGCCCATTTAGATCTTATGGATTTTCTATTCACTCTCTTTTCCCAAGCTTTTTCCAGCTTAGGTAAGTTCATTTTCCTGACAATTGTGTCTTCAAAAAAGTTCTCTTCTGAGGATTCCAGGTAGAGCTCATCTGATTCCTTATTGGCCTCCTACTGTCGGCTTCCAGATAGTTTTTTGTCCTATTGGACATGCTTTTATCTGTTTAGATGCTATTTAGCTTCACCCTTTGGGAGTTTCCTTCCTACTGAGAATTTTGAGTTAGCTATCGACCAATTTGGACTTTAGGTGTATCCTGATTATTTTCTGTTTCTAATTGTTCTCTTGGAAAGTTAACTTTCTCTTTTCTACTTGTAGAAATCAGCGCCTTGGTGCTATGTGGCTGGACTTTTGTCCTTTGCTACCCCTCACTAATCCTGTGCACCAAGCTCGTTTCAGCAGCAGAACCGTGGTCATTCACTACTTCTTTTCCTTTACTGGGGCCCCTGACTATGGGTTGTTCCAGTTTGTTTTTCAGCAAGCACTGCTTGTTGTTGTGTCCCAAATGAAAACAATGACAGCAATAGCTCGGTACTTTTTCATAGACAATTTGTTGCCAGAAACCCCCTTGGTCTAGTCCAATCCACACGCTTTCCTGCTTCGGTTTAAAGACGTCCATTTCAATACATGCCCTATCCACACTTGGGGCGAATTTTAAGCACTGTAGCTTTGTCCACACATAAAGGCTTCCCTATTTGGATTCACAGTGGATAAAATTGCACCAGAATGTTGAAAGAAAATGTGAAGAAGTCCAGGCAAAGAAACCCAAACCAGCACCATAGGTGATTCCCTGTCGACTCGAAAGTTCCTATCCCACTTTAGTATTCGCATGGGAGCACCATTAATAATCCACTTTGATCTCATATACATACGTAGGTAATCCCTTTCCAACTGAAAATGAATGAGAATATGCTTACGATCCAACCATCCAACAGTGTGTTGGCCTCTAAACTGCAGCTTGTGGAACATATTTCGAATAGTCTCAATCTTTGGTTTCAAGTGAGAAATTTTCCCAATAAGAGAAAACTTGGCTGGCCTTTCCAATTCATTTAGCTGTTCAAGTGAAAAAGTGACCCCCGGTTCTCCGGCATGTGGGGATGGTGTGAGAAGAGGAAATATAAAGGGTTGGTTCTCCTTCATGAGATGACTTTTCTTTTGGTGATGCGTTTCTGCATGTTTGCCATCATTTTTTGGTTGTGAAGTGAAGGCTTGGTTGTATGCCACTTGGGGAGTTGAAGTTTCCTGGCCCTTATTTGGAAGTGAGGGAAAATCTTGTAGCAGGTGAAAATGGTTTTGAGTTGAGGGTTTGGAGACGGAAGAAACGGATGCTTTGTTAACTGCTTCAAAAGTTACCTTTTTATGAGGTTGGGCTTTGAATCCTAGCTGTTCTGAGGGAAATTTTTGGCACTTTGTCTGCTTTTGCGTTTGATATGGTTTCTCACCAGGAGGTTGGTGTGATGTTTGGTCACCAATAACTTCTTCCAGAGTATGTTTTGAGCCAGTTTCTCTCAGCTTGGTTGCCAGCTCCAAAGCTGGTTGAGGGGGAACCCCCATTGGGGGAGTGTTGCCGGCGACCATGTTGATTTTTTCCTTTTGTGCTTTGGTTATTAATGGCATATTAAAAACTAATTTTTCTAAAGAAACATATCGGGTTCCGAGTTCAGAGCCCGATCTCCAATCACAGTTCACTATGTGGCGACGACAGGTGAGGTGGTACCACATGGCCACCTGTGATTGGAGATCGGACTCCGAACTCAGAGCCCGATCTATTTTATAGCCAGACTGTATTAAAAACTACAAATGTAGTGCTTGTTATGCAGTTTTTTTTCTCCTTTAAATCATAAATAAAAAAATTCTTTTTTTTAAAGTACAATTACGACTTTGCATCATAGCAGTACAAATGCGCATAGATATTTATCTCACTGAAACACAATGCTATGAAAATCAACAATACAAACCCACAAATAGTGGGAATACACACTATAATAAAATGTAGAAAATACCACATATAAGAAAATCGAACTTGAGACTTCTAGGTCCTAGTACCTTAGCCTAGCCCCCTAACCAAATGAGCTAGGCCTCATTGGCACAATACATTCTTATCTTTGACTATTAACTTTCACAAAATATTTTTTAAAAAATGGTACCCAATAATATCTAAATTTTTAAACAAATGAAATTCTAAAAATTTTTCAAAAATTTTAACATTACACCTATAAAAAAATTGTTTTGTGCCTTAAGATGTTGAACACCAGTGTCATCGCAGCACCTAGGCACACTCATGGCTTCTTCTGGCATAATGGCGGAGAACAAGAGACTGCTAAACATTTAGCCTTTATGCTTTGAGAATTTGATACTAAAAATTAAATAAATTTTTTAAAATAATTTGAAAAACTTCGGAGTTGGGCATTAGTATACATTCAAAACCCAAGACTTTGTCATTGAAAATTAAGTAAATTTGGAGTAAAATTATTTAATTTGGTTTAATAACTATACCTATTTGAAATTCGACAAACAAATCAGTTGTGTCCTTTCGGTTTGGTTTCTTTATGATTTCTTGACACATATTGGTCCAACTTGGAGTTCAGATGACATTATTTAAAAATAAAAAGTCACAAAATTAAAATTTTGGAGATTCAAATGTCAAGAAATATTTATCAAGGACAAAAACACCACGATACCAAGATGTTAGGTACTTTAATTGCAAGGTTCCAGGAATTCTAGTCTATCAAGTCAAAACTCAAAAGTATTCTAAACTACCCATTAGCAGTAGGACAACATTCTGGTTACTCTTGCCTTAGTAGCAAGACCACAAACTGACATATGAATTTATAAAACTCAATTTATTGTTAAGAGTTTTGCAATGAAATACTCATCCCGTATGGCATGTACGGATGCATGACATGTGTAAATTTTGTTAGACATAGTGTAGAAGGTTTTGTACAAAACGTCCAAGATGTTTTTGAAAATTTTCCTACTTTACTAATAATATACCTTTATTTAATGTTTATAATAATAATAATTGTAACTATTATTTTAAATATCAGTAACTAAATAAATGAAAATTAGGAATATTGTTAACAAAATTTGCTTTTCGAATCAAAATAAAACTCCTAACATTTGTGAAAAGTTTAATAGGCCTATATAATGGGATGGAGGAAGTAGTCAATTATGAAAAAATGCAAGGGAAATTATTTCGAAAATTTTTTAATACCATGAATTCTACAACATGTCATATTAATAGAAATACAAGAGTTTTTTTTTTTTTTGAGTAAGATAGAAATACAAGAGTTAAACATGTTTGATTGGAAATATTTTTTATGAAAAATATAAATTCATTGTAAATTTTTCATCTTTGTGCGTTTCATTGACAAATAGATTTAAAAATCCTGAAAAACAATTCACAATTCCTCTCAGGTAAAATATTTTTCATGAAAATTTAAAACTATTTTCTTTTCTATCTTCTCATAAGAAACGCACCCGTAACAATTTTCACATTAAATATTAATTTCAGGGTAAGGAATAAAATCTATTTTTTGATAATTACAAGGGCTCGTTCTTCATATATTTCAATCAACTAAAAAAAGCCTTTAAAAAGTTAAAATTTTTCTTCTTTTTTTCCTTTTTTCTGAAAAATTTAAAAATTCAAAATTTTAATACCAACTACAATTTGAAATTGTTTTTATATTACAAAAGGGATCGTAGAGGAGGATAATTGAATTATTGGCCAAGAGTTTCGGAATTAACTAGGATATTATTAAGGAGTCCTGGCTGATAATTTGACTTAAGCATGACTTTTATGAAACGGAAAAGAAAAATAAAAAAGAAAAAGAAAAGAAAAATTTGAGTATGCATGGTTTGACGGAAGAAGAGAAAAATTCAAGGGGAGAATTGAAAAAGGTCTGTTTGGTCAAAGCACACAAAGTTGGAACTTTTCTCCTTTGTTAAGTCTTCGGTGGAGGCGGCCCCTATCGGCCGTCGAAACCGTCCTTTCTAGACTTACCAAAACGTCCCCTACGATAAAGACATTACTCTTTTTCTTTTTGTTGCCAAATGAATGCCAATTCTTTCCTCTCCTTTTTCCGGCTTTCAATCTTCTGTCAAAAATTGGACCCATAATCGCTAAGCCACTACAATGGTGGACACAGAAATATTTGCATCTATTCATTGTATGCAAGTAATCGACTGCAACGTGCCAGACATTTATGTGACGTGTCATTATCACACCATCACTTCTCTTTGAAGTTACATTAACTATTGGCATTATATTATATATAACAAATATAATAACCCAGACATCTGGTACTTGAAAATTTTAGCAATTCGTACAACGATACAATATGATTAGTTACGAAATAGTATCATATGATATGACATTATATGATGTCATATGACCATGTGACGTGTATCGAGACACGATATGATTAGTTTCCATCTAACACCTTTTAGTGTCATGATATAGGCCACATAGTCATATTCAAATATTGTCTTACCTATGATATTAAATCATTTTCACGATATGATAGTTAGGAAGTGAGTTCGGCTATTAAAATAGATACGACTCCGAATTTGGAGTCAGACTACCAATCTCGTGATGTCAACTCACCTGACACGAGTGAATTGACATCACAGGTGAGTTGACATCACGTGATTGACAATCTGATTCTAAATAGATCGGAAGAGTGATTCTAAATTTAAAACCGTATCTGTTTCCCTAGAAAATTTTGTTCTACTTGTTTGTCAAAAACATAATTCGCAAATTAAGATCTAGAATTTTTATTTCCTAAGGGTACCACTCTTTTGTCTTCTCTAGACTAGAATGATCAAATTTTATTTAGATCTTGTTCATGCCAACGCTCCTTTTGTCTTCTCTCATAATTGGCCATGTTACCAATGTACATTGTCTTCTGCCGAACATGACTTTCGTACATGTGTCCGATTATATAAATCATCATGCCTTCAATTATACATGAGGAGGCATTCATATGATAATCTTATAGAAGTTTTGGACTAATTTATATATACAAGTTACAATAGTTCAAAAATTGCACCTGTATCCGGTATTGCATGAGAACCACCCAATTAAGACACTCTAAACCAATCAACAACCCAAACATGGGTTCAAGGGCCTCAAAAATAAGGTCCAAGAATCTATATGTGGATTTCTCACTGGTTAGGGTACTCTTGAAGTACCTAAATTTTTTCTGTCGAACACACAAATATGTAGCGGCCTAAAAGTTTCTAATAAAACTTTTAATTTAATGTTTTATGTGGTCGCTACAATCTCGCTTAAGATTTTAGAAAGGGAAATTTTGATGTAAGTGGATACATTTGTTAGTACATTTGTAAGAAATTGGAAAAATACTATCAATTGTAACTATTTTGGCTTTGTAGTTGTTATTGGGAAAAAATTGGAAAAATACTTCATCTCTAATTTTAAAGATAATAAATTTCGAAAATAATAAAAAAAACCGAAAACAATTAAAAAAATCACAAATAATTAAATGATATTCTAAAAATAAGACTAATACCTATTTAAAACTCTTTAATTCTCTTTCCTTCACAAGTATCATCAATTACATCCATTTCTCTCCCATGTAGTAATAACTGTCGACATTTGCGAAAATACTTACACTAATAATATTTTGGAAAAAATAAAAAAAACAAGAAAACATTAAACAAAATACAACAAAAAAATAATAATTAATGCACATACTAAAAATAAGACTCATATCTTAATTAAAACTCCATCATTTTCTTTCATCTCTAATTATCGTCAATTACAATCGTCATCTCCCATCTCCTCAAACACCACGTCGACTTGTAAGAAATTGAAAAAATACTATCAATTGTAACTATTTTGGCTTTGTAGTTGTTATTGGGAAAAAATTGGAAAAATACTTCATCTCTAATTTTGAAGATAATAAATTTCGAAAATAATAAAAAAAACCGAAAACAATTAAAAAAATCACAAATAATTAAATGATATTCTAAAAATAAGACTAATACCTATTTAAAACTCTTTAATTCTCTTTCCTTCACAAGTATCATCAATTACATCCATTTCTCTCCCATGTAGTAATAACTGTCGACATTTGCGAAAATACTTACACTAATAATATTTTGGAAAAAATAAAAAAAACAAGAAAACATTAAACAAAATACAACAAAAAAATAATAATTAATGCACATACTAAAAATAAGACTCATATCTTAATTAAAACTCCATCATTCTCTTTCATCTCTAATTATCGTCAATTACAATCGTCCTCTCCCATCTCCTCAAACACCACGTCGACTTGTAAGAAATTGAAAAAATACTATCAATTGTAACTATTTTGGCTTTGTAGTTGTTATTGGGAAAAAATTGGAAAAATACTTCATCTCTAATTTTGAAGATAATAAATTTCGAAAATAATAAAAAAACCGAAAACAATTAAAAAAATCACAAATAATTAAATGATATTCTAAAAATAAGACTCCTGCCTATTTAAAACTCTTTAATTCTCTTTCCTCCACAAATATCATCAATTACATCCATTTCTCTCCCATCTAGTAATAACTGTCGACCTTTGCGAAAATACTTACACTAATAATATTTTGAAAAAAATAAAAAAAAAACTAGAAAACATTAAACAAAATACAACAAAAAAATAATAATTAATGCACATACTAAAAATAAGACTCATATCTTAATTAAAACTCCCTCATTCTCTTTCATCTTTAATTATCGTCAATTACAACCGTCCTCTCCCATCTTCTCAAACACTACGTCGACTTGGTCAACACTAAGAGCAGAATCAAATGAGGAAAAACTTCTATCCTTTGAATTATTACATATAATCTACTTTTTCATTCATTTTTCAACCCATATAATTTACTACATTACTATATAACTTATTACATATTACATTATGTCATCGTTCATGATATATTGTTAATACATTGTGTCATTCTTTTTTCGACCCATGTAATTTACTACATTACCATGTAATTTATTACATAATGTACATTACTGTATAATTTATTACACATTATATTGTGTCATCATTTATGATATATTGTTTATATACTGTGTCATTCTTTTTTCGACCCATGTAATTCACTATATATTAACATGTAATTTAATGCATATACTGAAAATAATACTCCTACCTTAATTAAAACTCCCCAATTCTCTTTCATATCTAATTATCGTCAGTTACAGCCGTCCTCTCCCATCTCCTTAAACACCACGTCGACTTCAATACCAAGAACAGAATCAAAGGAGGAAAAACTTCTATTCTTCGAGTTATTACATATAATTTGCTATTTCATTCCCTTTTCGACCCATATAATTCACTACATTATTATATAATTTATTACACATTATATTGTGTCATCGTTCATGATATATTATTGGTATATTGTATCTTTTTTCGACTCATTAATTTGCTACATTACCATGTAATTTATTACACAATGTACATTACCGCATTGTGTACTTGTTTACGATATATTGTTGATACATTGTGTCTTTTTTTGACCCATCTAATTTATTATATTATCATGTAATTTATTACACATTACATTGGGTAATTTATTACACATTACATTACTAAGTACTTATACCATTAAACTAAGAAATTCACTACATCATTACCAACGTAACCAAGCTTGGGAGCTTCTCAATTCACGCCACAGAATCCAAAGGAGGAAGAACCAGGAGAGAGACGAAACCTTCAAATTAGGGATTATAATACACAAATAGGCAGTTACAAGGATAGAGACAAAAAAATAATAATTAAATAAAACATGGCGTTGAAGTCGACGTGGTGTGATACTTTTCCCCCGATTGTTAGTATAAAATTATTATAAATTTTTCTTCCTTCGATTATGCTCTTGGTGTCGAAGTCGACGTGATGTTTGAGGAGATAGAGATGACGGTTGTAACTGATGATAATTTGAGATGAAAAAAATGTGGGATTTTAATTAAGGTAAGAGTCTTATTTTTAGTATTTGCATTGATTTTTTTGTGGTAATTTGTTTAATGTTTTCCGTTCTTTTTTAATTTTTTTCCAAAATATTATTAATGTAAGTATTTTTACAATTTGTTTTCAATAACTGATACAAAAACTAAAATAGTTATAATTGAGAGTATTAATCAAATTATAATGGTCAATGAGTGTGTTTCGACTAATTACCACTTTTAGAAATCGGGCTCGGCCAATTTAAGTTTTCATACAAAAGCCCAAATTACATTATAGGCCAACATTTCAAATGAAAGTCCAAATTCTATTTATAAAGCCCAATTCTATTATTAGTCACTTAGGGGTGCCCTCAGTATAGAATTGAGAAAATTAGACAATATATACTTTTTTTTTTTTAAATTATGTCTTGAATTATACCTCTAAAACTAAAACTAATTGTAGTTTACCCTTTTCAATTGTAAAAACACCCTTATTATTTCATTTTTTTCTTTTTATTATTATATTTAAACAAAAATTATATTATCATACTTATTAATTTAAATACTTTTCAAATTTGTTAAAATTACACATTATATATTCCCACTGTCACCTAAACCCTAATTATTTACCACTTTCATTTTTCATTTCAAAACCATTCACCTGCCATGGTAGCGGCCGCCGCCACCGCTGCCACCTCCAATAGTCGCAACCCATCGTCGCCACCACTACCTGCAACAACGTGGTTCTACTGGCAGATGGTAAATCAAATCAGATGAGATTCTGTGTAGCCTTCCCCTGGTTGCCACGAACAGTAGCAGTCTACTGCTGGTAGCGACAGCCAGCAGATGCTACAGCGTCGGCTGCTGATGGGTACCACTAGAACAGTTTCTGACGGCATCCATAATCATTTATTTTTTTGAAACATTTCTCACTCATTTTATTTTCTTGATGATATTTCATTTTAGATTTTTCCCTATAATATAATACTATATTTTCACGTCTTTTTTGGGGTTTTTTTCCCCGGATACCTTATTAACACTATTTTGTAGTTGTCCCGTGCTAACATAAATTGTTTTTTAATTATTACAATGATTTTTTTTTTTGGTTTATCATTTCTTTTGTATTACCATGTTTTTAAATGCATACGTTTTTGTTACAATGTTTTGTTTCTTGTTACCATGTTGTTCATTGAATTATTTACCATGGTTTTTTTTTGTTACTATGTTTTGTGCCATTGTTATAACTAACATTTATCGTGTTGTTAATAATTTTTTTTTGGCTTTTACTATTCTTTTTCTTTTTAATTTTACATGAATTTTTTGTGTTTTTGGTGATTGTTACCATTCTTTTTTCTCTTAAATTTCACAATGCTTTTCTTTTCTAATTTATTGTGCTGTTGTTTCTATCCTTTTTTTGTTGATTTTTTTCTTTTGTTGTTTTGTTTTTTGGACTTTTTTGTTACCATTCCCCGGTTGTATTTGTTACTATTTTTTTGGTAATATTTTGTTTTTTGAATGGTATCTTTTGTTACTGTGCTTGTGGAGCCGTGATTGTTGGTGGTCCGAGTTGAAAGTGGTAGCAGCTGTTACAGTGAACCCGACTACTTTTTTATTGGAAAAATTACATCTTTTAATTATTATATTATAATTATAATTTATAAAAAATAATTAATACTCATAAAATTAATAAAAAACTGAATTTTAATTAAAATTGGTTTAGGATAGTTTTCTAATACTAAAGGGCATTTTTACAATTACTTTTCAATTAAGGGGTTTTCTCCAAAACCCTATTATGAAATGTAGTTTTTATGTAAAGAATAATATAGACTTTGATTGACTTTTTTGGATTTCATAGGGTGTCTCCAATACAGATTTTGATCCATAGAATTTAATATTGAGTTTTTGGGTTGTTATTTCTTGTGTGTTCGTAATCAATTATAAATCATTTAAGAATTTACTAGTGTTATGTTGATCTCTAAATGTTAAGTAACCTTTTTCTTTTCTTTTATTTATTTATTTTTGTGTATGTTGAATGCGAACTTGAGATAGAAAAAGTTGTACAACTTTTTACTCAATGATCAAAAAAAAAAAAAAAAGAAAAACTAAAGACATTCAAACAATGTCAGTCTGGTCTTCCTTGAAAATGAAAAAATTAATATTTTGTTAAATAAAAAAGAATAAAAAATAATAACATCATTTTCTAATTTATGTATGAATGTTAAATTTATGAAATTACATTCTAACTTTTTAATATCGTGGTAATACTCCATTCCAGACATTAAATTTACTTTGCACGAATTAAAATATAATGAGATGTGATTTTTGAAAAATTGAGTGACGAAGTAAATAACACAAGTTTTTGTCAATTTAGATTTTACTAAAAATTACGAAATTATTTTAAATTTAATATCATTATATTATTATAATAATATCACATCTCGAAAAATTTTTTTTTTTTTTGTATAGATTGATTATAATGTGGTTTTTTTAAAAAAATTAGAAAGATGAAGGAAAAAATTACGTGTTATTATGATAATAAATTATTAATACAGACTATTTTTGTATAAATTGAATATGATATGATTGTTTAAAAACTAGAGTCATTAGAAAAGTAAGATTTTACAAGATTTTATGTATTTCCCTACAAATTGTTTTTATAGGGAAAAGTAAGAATTTATAAGCAAAACTCTTTTGAAACGAAAAAAATTTGTAGTAAAGTTTGTAGGGCAATCATCGAAGCTAAAGACTTTAGACGACAAAATAAACAATTTTGTCGGCCAAAACCTACCCTTACAAATCCTTTCCCGACAAATAGGTTTATCGTCTAAGTGCTTTCCGCACAAATCCATTTGTAGGCAAAAAGTTTTTTTTATCACAAATATATATTTGTAAAGAGAGACATTCGTAGGCAAAGCATCCTTTTTATCACAAATTAATTTTTGTAGGAAAAGCAACTCGTAGACAAAATATCCTTTCTATCACAAATTGATTTTTGTAGGAAAAGCAATTTGTAGGCAAAAAAGCCTTCTCGTCACAAATATATTTTTATAGGCAGAGTTATTTATAAGCAAAACATCCTTGTGGTAAAAAATATATTTTTGTAGGCAGAGTTATTTATAAGCAAAATATCATTTCCGTCGCAAATAATTTTTTGTCAGGAAAATCACATGTAGGCTAAAGAGTGTTTTCCATATGAATAATTTTTTTGTAGAGAGAAATATTTGTAGACTATGATCATTTAAGACAAAGGAGAAGTTGTTAATTTGTAGCCAAATAAGTCATATTTGTTGACTAAGATTACTTTTCCTGAAAGGTAACATTTTGTAGGAAAATAATTTTTATAGGCTAAGTGAGCCCTTCCAATCAATGAGAAAAATTGTAAGGAAATATTTTTTTTATGTATTATATGTGCCTTGTCAAATTGTGCAAAGAAATCTTGTTTTAAATAGATATATATATATATATATAAAGAATAAAATTACAAAAACTGATAAAATCAATTAGTTTACCATTGGATTAAAATTTTTGTGTCCAAATGAAAACACAGCAGTTGATCAAACGAAACGTAACATAAGTGAAATATAGTACTACCGCATGTATCTTAAAACGTAACCATATCTAATGAGATGGCTTAATACTACCTCTTAAATCTCTATTCATCACCAAAGTTTGTCCCATTCAAATTGTTATCTTCATCTGCAGCAGTACCGTCCATATCTGTCTCATCATGCTCAGTTAACTATGGTACAAACGATGGCAAAACAATGCCGGGGATTTGACTACACATCCGCGTCAAAGAATTATGCAAATATTGCAATGTAGCATTGAATTTAGTTTGGATCCTTTGCTCCGTCTCCATTCGAGCAACATCAGCAGCCTTTTGAGAAGCACGTTCTGCTTCCAACTCGTTTTCCAAATGGCATACCTTTGCAAAAGATACCGTAGTGTCTCGAAGGCGACCATCTCCCAAACCACGAATTCGACGACCAGGCTTTTTACCTAGAACAAACATAATAATGTTAAGGCCAGCATCAGGATCATCAACATGTATCTCTTCTAAAGGAATGTCTTGAGGAAGCTGTTGCTCATTTCCTTTCTCTGTAAGATATTCATTAGTTTTGTCAACCATTTCGTCCTATAAAAGAATTACACAACACAATTATATAAGTAACCTTGTTATTTCAAAAAATTCCAAACATAGTAAATTCCATGAAGAGGATAATATGTTACAAAAGTGGCAATAGTAAGAATTTGCTCCCCATTTTTGTAACTTATAATTTGAGTATATTACTTTCTATTTAGATTCATAGACACAAAATTATTTTTAACTCAGTGTCTCAAGAAATATAGTTTACCAATACACCAACAACAAAAGCATCAACAATCATATATAAGAACTACTGGATGATTCATTTTCAAGATCCTTTCCATAATTCGTCCCCCGATTGACATCAATCACAAACACATAAAATGATATGCCTTAAGTAGATTTGAATTATTTCTTTTATTACTAGAAGTTGGCATTTATACACAAGAAAGTATATACGAGTATATTAACATTTTTCTACACATTTAATATACTAATTTTAAACTTTCATAGTCCAATTATCAAAACATTGTATATAGAAGTCAGGTTTTGATATAAAAAGTAGTTTTCAGCTATGTTTTTGTTAAGAAACATGGGATTGCACACTATCATGTAAATTTTCTTTAAGAATATGTGTACAACTTGGCAGTTTATTATAATTGTCAACTATGGGAGAAAGCATTAGGAGAATAGAGAAAGCTGCCTTTTTTCTTTTATGAAAATAATAATTTTTATTCAAATAAGGAAAGAGTACATGGGAGACAAACAAGGCTCAGCCAGAGCAAACGAAAAAAACCACAAGCAAAGCTCAGCCAGAGCCACAATCAATACTAGAAGAAATGCTAGAATAAATGCTCAACTAGAGTGACAGTCAAATCATTTTACGAATCAAGATGTAGGTTCTTACATATTGAGCCTTTGTTACGCTATTAGGCCAACAGTTGTCCTTCCCTCCATAAGCTTACTTAAACGTATCAACTTCCGGAAACTTTGAACCACCATGTTAGTAAATATGAATGTTTCAAGCACTGTTTCCAACCTCTTTAAAAAAGTAATAAATTGTACAATTATTTATCTATAAATTACCGCAGCCATATCCTCTACGAGTTACGAGAGAGCACGCGAACCGGTACGATGATTGAGCTATTAATTTGAACGGTTTGCAGTGTTTGCTGATGATGCTTTCTACAAAAGATAATATATATAGATGCTATATAAAGAATAATAGCAGAAAAAATAGGAAAGTAACAAGGAAATACATAATAATTAAGTACCTTGAACTTATCAGAATTGAAATGGTTACACAACTCAAGCCATTGGTCTACGTCTCTATCAAGCATCTCTAGAGGAGGCTTAGCCAATGCATTCTCATATGTCTTGCACGACTTGTAATATGCACTCAATTCAGCCTTAAACTCTCTATACCTCCCATTGTACATCCTATCAACATAACCTTTCAAATCTAGGTCGTTTAGATCGATCTCATAGTTTGTCTGAAATTGACATTTTAATAAAAATTCAACTCATAAGATAAAAGCAGATTAACGAGATATAGCATACCATTGTTAGAGTTGAAAATATGCGAAATGTCCGTATAAAACATTGCAACACCAAAAACGCAAACATACAAATTTCATTAACAATCATATATGCTTACCGTGATCTCATCCATAAGGTCTATTCTAACATTGAGAGGAATGGTTCGCCAAAAGCCCGTATTCATTGGACAATGTGACTGAACAATAGCTCCAATATCATGAGCCAGTACTGTGTAACTGTATGACATCCCATTCTTGATTAAGTGTTGCCAAATTTCATCAAACGGCTTCCAACGACAGTTGTTACAGTAAATGCATGGACACAATGAAAGACCTCGATGATTGACTTGGTTCCTTGCAATGCTAATAAATTCCCCAACCCCAGATAAATATTCCTTACTACTTCTATCTGTATTACGGATCCAACATCTATCCATAGTATAGCCGGTGTTGTTAACCCTAAAGTTGACATATATATAGCACATAAAAGTAATATGAATAGAATAGAACTTCAATGAAAAGCTAAACTACTAAAGTTTCAGGTTCATTTAGCAAAGTAATGTAAATAGTGCATGCATTAACACTCTTTTCATTAAAATGTTCTAATCTTTGAAGCATGTGATATAAATAATCTAAATGCCAATAAACTTAAAAGGAAATTCTAAAATAACTAGTTAAATAAAAATTGTATAACTTAATTTTGGACTTAGAATATGAACTTACCTTCAAGCAATTTGAATTGAAGGAAGCTCCAGGAACAAAACTCAATTCTTCGACTCTATGACAATATAACATATTGATCATAAGTTTCTATTCATTAAAAATCCAATTAGCCATTGCTATTTTAGCAGCAAAAACTCAATATCAAGTAACTGCAAAAAAAGTATCTCCACATGAGTGCTTGGAATATTTTGACAAATAATTGTTTAAGCCCTTTAATCACTTTTGTCATGATTGCAGATAAAGATTTAGGAAACTGTATAAGTTTACTTCTATCTTTTTGACTGAACCCATGGTAGGTAAAGAACAGGTGCAACTATACAAGAAATGGCTGAATTTCAAGAACAGTTACTCTAATTGTAATGGGACAATTTAGTTGTTTTGGGACAACATCAGAGACTGGTCTGCCAGGGTGGATTGCCCTTGGCTTATGGGGGTGACTTTAATTCCATCATTACCGGGGAAGAAAGGCCAGGAGGTAATGCCCCTATTACTCAGTCTATGGGGGTAATGCCCCTATTACTCAGCCTGATGAAGAGCAGCAATGTAAAGCCTCTTTCAGATTTCTTAACTATTGGTGTAGCCATCCCTCATTGATGGAAGTTGTCAGAAATAGTTGGCAGCAACCCCTACAGCCTTACTCTAGAGGTATATTTGGATTTCAATATAAATTAAAGAGATTAAAAAAAGCGCTGAGGAAATGGAAAAAAGAAATTTATGGTAACATATTTGAGAACATCAAGCAAACAAAACATATGGCTGAAGTAAAGGAGAAACTTTATGAACAGTCTCAGGCTCCTGAGGACATATCAGCACTGTTCTTGGCTTATGCTCAGCTGAATAAGCTCTTATGTGATGAAGAATTATATTGGAAGCAAAAAGCTGGGAATACATGGCTAAAATCAGGCCAAAATCAACAAAATCCAGTTGCGCAATGGGGAATGGACTATGAATGGGGATCAAATCAAAAGCTTTACTGTACATTTCTTTGCCAAAATGTTTACTGCAGAGCAGATTTTAGATGACAGTACTTTCTAGGTCCTAGGTGCTATACACTTAAAGGCTTGTTCTATAGAGTTGCTTGCATGAAATCAAGTCTCTCGTAAACATACTTCTATATTAATCAACGACTTTAATAATGCTTTTGAACCAAGCATCATACATTTAGGAAAAACAAGATCTGGAGAAGTCTTCAATCACAGCCACACATTTCAAACACATATCAAATCTCCACTTTTTTTACCTCATTATAATGAGAATCATATACCCGTCATGTATATAACTAGTGTTGACTTTTGCACAAGGTTAACTCACACAAGAAATAGCAATTAGAGTGTCCGTTTGCTGAATTTTTTATTATTTATTTATTTATTTATTAATATTAGTAGTTTTCTTTTTTCGTATTTCCAAGAGCTTGCACACACCTCACAATGATCCCAGAGACTTATGCATCTGACCAACGCCTTCTAGAGTAATTTTCAATTTATCATTTGCTTTTCTGCAGTATACATCCAAAATATTGGGAACAAAAGAAAGAAAAATATTATTCTTTTTATTACTCAAGGAAAGACCCTTAAGATGAACAGAACTGGAGTAGTTGTTTCCTTAGCTATATTTTCTTCATTAAATCTAGTTTTAAAATATCCATCGAGGGTACAATGGATGCAAGCAACAGCAAATGGAGTGTATCAGTATTCTATTGCCATTATTTACATTTTGTATGGTACTTGATTTTAATGATTTGTTTAAATTCTCTTTATTGGAATGTAGTACTAGGTTTTTTGCCCCCTATTGCAACAAAGCATGATAAGCGCTTAAAAAGTTTATCTATTACCCAAAATCAAGAGTTTTCCAATAAGTTAATAATGAAATAGCAGTGGAAATATCAGACTGCATTTTCTGAATAGAGTTAGGAGTGTATTGCTACAGCACAAGAGGAGCAACCGCCTGGACATGATGTTATAAGGATAATCTTTATCAATTTTAGGGAAGCATGTAAAGTGTAGGATAATCTTTATCTATTTTGTTACTAGACTGCCAGCAAGGGGTGTTATTTATTTTATTTTATTTTTTTGGGAACCAAGCAAGAGGTATTTCCAATTCTTAAAAAAATTTACAATCTAGTGTCCATTTTTTCAACTATTAGAATAGGAATATTATTATATACATAAATTAGATAAAGGATGGAAGGCGTAAATTCTCTTGGTTTGTAGCCTTTCCCTTTTCTCGCCTGGGTGTTTAGATAAATAGTACATACATATGGCTTAAAAAAAGAAAAAAGAAAAAAAACCCCTAAATCAAGATAAAGACTTCTATACTCTGAATTTTGGTATTCTTGCATATTACACAGTGATCAGCAACACATTCAATCATGAAATTGAGTTCCTTTATGTTTTGTCTCAAAATTAATAATTCATCCAATCCTACATATTCCCTTCGTATAATTCACGGAGCCCTACAAACTAAGGTAATTAACATATATATTTCAGTGGGTAACCTAAAATGTTTCCATATATTCAATTAAAAAAAGAAGAACAGTAAGTAATTCATAAGAGAATGCTGAGCTAAAATTGAAAAAAAAAAAGCAGGCTAAAGAATTGGAAAGGGAAACAGACGTGAAGAGAGTACTTGGACTTGAGCGAGAAATTACTTGCAGAAAATAGGTAAAACTCTTGAAACAAAACTGAACTTGGGGGAAAAATCAAAACGGACAATAGAACGGAGACTAAATTACCAACGACAAAAGGAAAAAAAAAAACAAATGCCTCACTAACATTGGAGAAGAAATCAAATTGAGAAATCAGAGAAGAGAAAGTTACTTGCAGAACGGCTTCGAACGATGCGGCAAAGAAGTCGTGCGTGGAAGAAAGACTGTACGTGCTGGTTATTCTAACATGTAGGGCTAAAAACGAGGGAAAAAAATTAATTAAGAACATGAATTTGGAGGAAAAATTATTTAGTGGACTCGGTTTTCTTTTTCCTTTCCCTTTTTCCTTTTCCCCCCTCCATGTGAAGGATCATCTCATTGAGATCTGGCTGGGCTATTTAGGTAGATGCCCCATAAAAAAGTTTCAATTTGAGAAGTCAGGTGAAAGGCAGTTTGTATAAAATAATACGCCCAAAATCCATTTAAAAGTTTCATAAAATAAGAATAATAAAAAAAATCACAACCAACTAAAAAATTCGTATATAAGAAAGTAAATACGAAAGTCACATTGGTTGTTACTTATTTTATTTAAAAGTCTTAAATAATAGGAATAATCAAATAAAACACATTTAACTAAAAAAAATTCATATATTCGAAAAGTAAACACGAAAGTCTTATTAATTGTCACTTTTTTAATTTAAAAGTCACAGGTAGGAATAATCAAACAAGTGACAAGTATAACAACCGGGGAAAAAGGAAAACAAAGATTTGTTTGAAGAAGTAAGATAGCTCATCACTGCCAATAAATAAATAAATCAATCAATTTGTGACTTTTTTCCCCTTTATGACTTTTTCGAGAAAATCAATCCGTGACTTCTAAATGTGATTTTTGATTTCTATATGTGATTTTTTATATAATCAAATGTGATATGATGTTTTTAATTTTGATATGTGATTTTGAAATGTGATTTTTTAATTATATATATATATATGACTTTTATATAAACGGACTTTCTCGAATGACTTATATATGACTTAAAAATATGTGACTTTTAAATTTTGACTTATATATGACTTATATATGACTTAAAAATATGTGACTTTTAATTTCTATATATGTGACTTTGAAATGTGATTTTTTATTAATTTTGAGTTTTTAGAGGCAACCTATAGGCGACTTTTAAATTTTTCTTTGTGACCTTTTGTGATAGCCTAAATATCCCACATTACTTGGGTAGAGAAAGAGAGACTAGTTTATAAGTCAAGATAACTACTCTAACTGACATGAGGCTTTTGGATGGAAGTCCAAGAGCAAACCATGCGGCCTAGACACAGCGGACAATATCATGTCAAAGTGAAGCGCGTCGTTAAATAGAAAAAAATTACATGTAATTAAATAGAAATTAAAAAGTTACTATTGTATTATTATTTAGTTTAAAAGTCACATATAAATATGTAGAGGGTGAATAATAATTAATTAATAACAACAACATTAATAATAATAATAAATCTTGTCAAAAAAACAATAAAATAAATAAATAAACATAACATGGGCCAACAACTAGTTTAGAAGCTAATCTAGGCTTTGCATCATCCTCTATTTTGCAAGCAAAACGTACCATATTTGGATTGCCACAATATATGCACATATTTTCCAATCGGTTTTTTACTTGTGGGGTAAAAGCATAAATATCCCTATAAAAGGTCACATACCGAAATTAAAATATTACATTTATATTACTATTTAATTTAATGTAGACAGTCAAGTTTAATTGAAAACTCATAGAAGAATAAGAATTTCAATTAATAATTAAGAGATGAAAAACAAATTAAAAAGGAAAGAAAGAAAATACCAAAAACCAAAAAAAGTGAAAGGAAAAGCACTGAATAAAAATTTGGCCATAATTGTATGGGAGCTAATAGGCTTTAGGCGTAATCTTTGACTTTAATTACCTTTGAACGTGTTTTTCAATATTTCTAACAATAAACAACGTCTACCCTAATTTCCTCTTCCCAATTTTTCTTAATGAGCACACCAATCTGGTCTGATTCTCTAAACAGAGTTTTAAGCAAACTAACATACCTTGTGGAATTTCTACTTAAAAAAAATAAAATAAAATTTGATTGCCTCTCTTGGAGAAAAACTTTAGCTTAAAAATCTTATTGAGTATTTGATTCTAATCATGATTTTGAATTGTAAGTTAAATAATTTAATAAGCAGAATAAAAATGTATTTAAAATGTTTGTCTTTAGAGAAAAAGAAAGAATTGTGCTTACAAATTTATTTTTCTGCCGAAGATACTATTTCACATACTTCTTTCAACTGGAAAAAAAATATTTGCCTACAATTTTAATTTTGTATAGGGAAAAAAACTTTTAGCAAGGAAAGTATAAGCCCCCACGAAATATTTTGTTATGGGGATAAGAGATCTTTACCTGCAATTCTAAATTTTATATGGAGAAATTTTTGTAAGGCAAGTGTAAGCCCCAAGAATTATTTTCGTGTAGGGATAAGAGATCTTTGCTTTTAAATATATTTTGTATGTGAAAAACCTGTTGTAGAGAAAATAAAAACTCTACGAAATATTTGTACTTAGGGAAAAAAGACCTTTGCCGACACAAAACTTGTATATGTGGAAACCATTTCTCAGGGAAAGTATAAACACTTACAAAATATCTAGTTTGCGGGGAAAAAAGATCTCTGCCTACAAATTTTATTTTGTATGCGGAAAAACTTTTGTAGGGAAAGTACAAACCCCACGAGATATTTATTTGTAGGGAAAAGAAATCTTTGCCTATACATTAACTTTGTATGCATAAAAAACTTTGTAGGGAAAGTATAAAGATCCACAAAATATCTAGTTTGTGTGGAAAAAAGACATTTGCCTACAAATTTTATTTTGTATGCGGAAAAACTTTTGTAGGGAAAGTACAAACCCCACGAGATATTTATTTAGAGGGAAAATAAATTTTTGCGTACACAATAACTTTGTATGCTGAAGAAACTTTGTAGGGAAAGTATAAAGATCCACAAAATATCTAGTTTGTGGGGGAAAAGGGCCTTTGCCTATAAATTTTATTTTTTATGTGGAAAAACTTTTGTAGGGAAAGTACAAATTCCACGAGATATTTATTTGTAGGGAAAAGAAACATTTGCCTACACAATAACTTTGTATGTGGAAAAAATTTTGTAGGGAAAGTATAAAGATCCACAAAATATATATTTTGTGGGCGGAAAAGACCTTTGCCTATAATGTTCATTTTGTATGCGGAAAATTTGTAGTATTAGTTTGAAATTCTTGTAGTGAATTTGTAGTTGTTCCATGCTAACATGAATTGTTTTTTAATTGTTACAATGATTGGTTTTGGTTTATCGTTTCTTTTGTAATACCATGTTTTTAAATGCATACGTTTTTGTAACAATGTTTTGTTTCTTGTTACCATGTTGTTCATTGAATTATTTACCATGGTTTATTTTTGTTACTATGTTTTTGCCATTGTTATAACTAACTTTTATCGTGTTGTTAATAATTTTTTTGGCTTTTACTATTCTTTTTCTTTTTAATTTTACATGAATTTTTTGTGTTTTTGGTGATTGTTACCATTCTTTTTTCTCTTAAATTTCACAAAGATTTTCTTTTCTAATTTATTTTGTTGTTGCTTCTATCCTTTTTTTGTTGATTTTTTTTCTTTTGTTGTTTTGTTTTTTGGACTTTTTTGTTACCGTTCCCCGGTTGTATTTGTTACTATTTTTTTGGTGATATTTTGTTTTTTGAATGGTATCTTTTGTTACTGTGCTTGTGGCGGCGGTGATTGTTGGTGGTCCGAGTTGAAAGCTACGGCTGTTACAGTGAACCCGACTACTTTTTTATTGGAAAAATTACATCTTTTAATTATTATATTATAATTATATTATAATTACAATTTATAAAAAAAATAATTAATACTCATAAAATTAATAAAAAACTGAATTTTAATTAAAATTGGTTTAGCTTAGTTTTCCAATACTAAAGCGCATTCTTACAATTACTTTTCAATTAGGGGATTTTCTCCAAAACCCTATTATAAAATGTAGTTTTTATGTAAAGAATCCTATAGAATTTGATTGACTTTTTTGGATTTCATTGGGTGTCTTCAATACAGATTTTGATCCATAGAATTTAATATTGATTTTTTGGGTTGTTACTTCTAATCTGCTTTTACTTTGTGTGTTCGTAATCAATTATAAATTATTTAAGAATTTACTAGTGTTATGTTGACCTCTAAACGTTAAGTAACCTTTTTCTTTTCTTTTATTTATTTATTTTTGTGTATGTTGAATGTGAACATGAGATAGAAGAAGTTATACAACTTTTTACTCAATGATCAAAAAAATAAGAAAAACTAAAAACATTCAAACAATGTCAGCTTGGTCTTCTTTCAAAATGAAAAAAATTAATATTTTTTCTTAAATAAAAAAGGATAAAAATAATAACATCATTTTCTAATTTATGTATGAATGTTAAATTTATGAAATTACATTCTAACTTTTTAATATCGTGGTAATACTCCATTCCATACATTACATTTACTTTGCACGAATTAAAATGTAATGAGATGTGATTTTTGAAAAATTGAGTGACAAAGTAAATAACACAAGTTTTTGTCAATTTAGATTTTACTAAAAATTATGAAATTATTTTAAATTTAATATCATTATATTATTATAATAATCTCACATCTTGACACATTTTTTTTTTGTATAGATTGATTATAATGTGATTTTTTTTTAAAAATTAGAAAGATGAAGGAAAAAATTACGTGTTATTATGATAATAAATTATTGATACAGACTATTTTTGTATAAATTGAATGTTATATGATTGTTTGAAAACTAGAGTCATAAGAAAAAATGAGTTTTAAAATTTTATGATTATAAATCGTTTTTAATTACCTAGGTTTGAAAATGTTTTATGAAATCCATAAGGTGAAAGTCGGATTTTGTTCGGGTAACCATCTTTTCTTTTTTAAGAGTTCAAGTAACCAATGTTAAAAGTATTTAAAAAATTATCTCTAGCGTCATGTTATTATGTCTGAATTTTTTTGATGTAAATTATCTCTGATTTAGACGTTTAGCAACATTTTCCTTTTATCTTAGTTTACTTCTGTGCAGGCTAGTTGTGAATTTGAAACAAAAAGTTATAGAACTTCTTACTAAATGATTCAAAAAAAAAAAAAAAAGAAAAAGTAAAAATATTCAAACTAGGTCATTAAAAAAATAAACATTTTAGCCTTGTGTTTCTTTAAAATAAAATAAAGGAAAAATCCATAGTTTTTAGACTAAAATCGACAAAGATGACAAAATCTCATTATACGTTTTACACAAATAAACTATGAAATTATAATGTAATTTGTTAATACTGTGATAATACTTTATTTTAGACATTCATTTACTTCACAAAAGTTGAAAAAAAACCTAGTTTTTGCTCATTTAGATTTTAATTACTAAAAATTATGAAATTATTTTGAATGTTAATATCATATTATAATCACAAGTTATATACTCGTACGTTGCATGGAATAGAATAATTAACAAAAAAATGCGTAGTAATTTGAAAAGCTAAATAATCATAATTTTATTACGTACTACTCACTCTATAGACCCAAATTGAAACGTACAATATTTTCACTTGACACAAAGCTAATTAAATTATCATTCATAGAACAGTACTATTAAGTAATAAAAATGAGAAATGAGGAATTTTTACAAAAATTAATTTCATATTAAGTATGAAAACTAAGAAACCATGGAAAAGAGAAGATCTGAAATTTATACAACTTTAGAATTACCCTACACCCACATCCTTCTTCAATAGGATTTGAATGATATTCATTTATGAGAATGAATTATTTTCTACATTCATTCTCCGCTATGTATTCTTGAAAAAATTATTTTTCGAGTTTCTTCATCACTTTTCACATAATCTTCTCTAAAAAATCTAAAGTATACAGTCTCCTATGACAAAAGACCCAAATGAAGTAATATTACAATAAAGGATAAATTCTATATGATTCACCATTTACCCCTAAAATTAACTTTAACCACTTTTCGTTCTAAAAAGAATTAAAAGAATTTTTTATTTTTGTTTTAAATCATTATCATCAAATATTATTACTCTCGTATCCCCTCAATTTAAATTTTTATCAATATATAGGTTCCAAAGAAAAACAAATAGTAAATTAAGTAATGAGTCTTATTCATATTAAATTAAGCAATACACCACTTGTTTGTTGATAATCTAATCAAGTACATAAAATTCTTTTTATTTAGCATCAAGAACCCAATCAGCATAGTGAACTGAAAACAACTGGAGCACTACTTTCTTCATAAGCCAACATGCAATATACTAAAATCCTATAAGTAAAACATCGAACAACACCAAAGAGAACGCTTAATAGTGGTACAATTTGAAACTTTTCCATCATTAAGTTACTCTAAAAACTAAAAGAAAATGGAGCCACTTAATGAGAAACCCCACGTTATACTCTTCACCTGAAAATATTACAGAGACTTTTGTATTTTTTTCACATTTCGAAGATTCAGAAAGAATTTTTTTTTCTAATCATCAATTTATCATTGCTAATCAATTGAGTTTAAGACAATTTAATTTTTCTTAAAAAAGAGTTCTCATATGTGTATGGAGGGTATTGCTTGTGGCATGGAGATTAAAGCAAGCATGAAAATCCCTTTTATTTCAAACCTCAAGCCAGGTTACTTTACCGCTTAAGAAAGAAGATTAAGAGTCCACAATCTAAAGAATGAAAACTGGAGGCCGATTCGTAAAAGCCTTTTTTGATTTTCTTGATTACAGTTTCCAATTTCACATAAAAAATATGAGAGTGAGGCCGATTGCAAAGAATATGTGATAAGAGTCCAAAAAAAAAAAATCAAGTGATAATCAAGGAAGTTTTTTTATTACGGATTTTCAGGCGGGAGCAGAAGTTAGCCAAAGACTGCTGAAACGAGAAAAACTGGGATAGAAACTATTTGACAGAAAAAAGACATGTTAAGAACTTCATTGCAGTTATCATTTTTCAATTATAAAAAGGAAAAAAAAAATGAGATTCTAGAATCTAAATGGGCAACGGCCAATAACGCAATGTTGTGTGTGAAAGCAAATATTGTGGGATAAGTTTGAGCAATTTTAAGGAGTGAACACACAATGGGCGAGGCTTGCATTGGCTAGGGGCCAACACTTGCTAGCTTGATAAATCATGAGAAAGAGTCAAGATAGCCAAATATTAGTTATGATGTGTTTTTACCCATTAGCTTAGATCAAGGAAGGAACCAAACCCTAGCCATTGAGCAACTTCCAAATTAAAGGATAAAGAGGAAACCTTGTAGGTTAATCATGACAGACCCCAAGGGAGGACCGCATGACCTATCTTCTGGGTTTGGGATGAAAAATTAAATATCAATAGGGGCCCTATACTTGTCTTTCTAATAATGGACCATCTCCCCAGTAACCACAGAGGGAATTGTCTAGCTCGTCCTCTTCCCTTCACGACGATGATCGATTTCATTAGGAGGAATCGAAGAATTTGGGTCCACCATTATTAGAGCTTTAGTGGAAGAGAAATGAGAAGATGAAACTATAGATATTAATATTTTTCAAAAGAGTAAGAAAGGAAATCGTGAGATCAGGTTTTCACGAGTTTGAAAGTATGAAAATTTTCAAAGAGGAACTCAATATATAAGTGAAATACCAGCAAACCCCAAGAAACCACTATAATGGTTAAAAAAAATTTTATCTTTACAATTTAACGGCTAGTTTTTGAAGCCAAACCAATGCTTTATGAAAGGAAGGGATTGAGTCAGAAACTAACTGTAAGTTTCAGAAAAGAGTTTAAGAGGTCAACATCCATGAAAGAGGGTTAATACGTAACTTCATTTTCAAAGAAATTCATCTTAAGGGGCATTTGTTGATGGGAGGACCTCGCCTTATGTAAAAAGATGAATTTGGAAGAAATCCAAATTGATGGAGGTGAAAACCGAGCTGTTTAGCTGCAGTGCACAGCTCAGCAGACTAATGAAAATCTAGCTACAACCTAAGAACTCTAGTGCTTATCCCGATATAATGATTACATATAGAGGTTGTCTGCAGTGTAATCATTACATTGGGTAGGGATGAAATAACCACCGCCCATATTTTTAGAGTTTGGAGATTTGATCGCCACCACCCATGTTAACCTATCAGACCACCCCGTCTTCTCGATGCCTAGGATGCCTAAGGCATAGGCAATTATGGAAACTAGTGATGCCATCCAAAAGCAACCAATCATAATCAACGAAATCCTGCAAGACTATAAATCGGAATTAATGAGATTCGATCTTGATTTGATGTAAAACAACCATGACTAGGAGTGGGAAAAAAAACCACAACCTAGCGGGACCGCTAAACCAACCAAACTGACTCAGTTCGGTGGTTTTTTTTTAAAAAAAAACTGACCGTTTTGTGTGAATTGGCCAGTTTTGGTAAAAAACTGCCTAAAAAGCCAGTTAAGCTGACTAACTGGTGAACTGAACTGAACTAATTGGGTTTCGGTTCACCAGATTAGGAACTGATTTTGGCCAGTTTGGCTTTGGTTTCGGGCTGGAACCGAACCGGCCGACCAGTTGCCTACTTCTAGCCATGGCATGTCAAAATGTCTATAAATAGCATGTAAAATTTCCTGAGAAAGGCAACCAGCTGGTTAAAAATCCAACTGGAAAATTTACATAGCATTCTTTTTACGTTAATCTCTATTATTTCTTATCTTTTACTTACATGTTAAAGCATAATTATCTACAAAATATATTGTTGATAGTTTGGCGCAAAATCTGGCATCATCAATAATTTACAAATACTTAACTGATTCTAAAAAGTTTCTGTCCTTCTAGTATGAGGGTTTAAAGTTTGTCTTGTCTTCTGACAAGTGTTTTCATTCTAGCTTTTTCAGGGTTAAGTTTCTTTATTTCTTTGCAATACTATAATGTCGATAGATGAAAAGTATGTTGCCTTAGCATTGGACAATGAGGAGGAAGGGCTGGAGATTGGTGGAGAAGATATGGGTACCGTGAAGGAGGATCTAAGATATTGACTGGTGGGAAGATTCCTGACCAACATAGTTATCAACTTCATCGCTATGAAGAATACTCTTGCAGCACTTTGGCAGCCAGTAAAAGAAGTATACATTAAGGAGGTCATACCATCTCTTTTTGTGGTTCAGTTCTTCCATCCCATTAATACAAATAGAGTGTTAGAAAATAGCCCATAGACCTAGAGTTTGAAAATCCAGTGAAGGTAGAATTGGTTTGTACATGCATTTAGATTCAAGCTCATGACATTCCAGTTGGATTTATGTCATAGAGTATGGCAGAACATATTGGAAATTTTATGGGAACTTTTGTTACTAGGGAATCCTAATAATTTTAGCAAAGGCTAGAAGTCATATATGTTACTCCGAGTGCAACTTGATATTAGTCAGCCACTAAAGAGCAAAATGAAAATCAAAAAGTCAGGAGGAGATTGGGTCTGGATTAACTTTAAATGTGAGTGCCTCCCAAATTTCTATTTCTACTGTAGATTGTTATGCCATTCAGACAGATTTTCTGAGAAACTCTTTGATGCACCTGAAGGCAATGTTGAGAAACCATATAGATCTTGGCTGAGAGCTCCTTATCGCTAGAATCAGAACCAGATTGGCAAGCGATGGTTACGTTTAGAGCCGCCGAAAAACATGACTAGTGACGAATATGGAAATGATGATGAAATTAATGTCGATGGCTCAATCAATGGGTCTTTCGCCCCCAAATCAGCATGGCACAAAAGGAAAGGAGATTGCCCCTGCTTCCTGCCATAATAGAAAATTATTATGCAAAATAATGATCAGCTTCTGATGATAGACGCTAAAAATCTTACACAAATTGAAAGAGAATCTAATCAAAGAATGGGGCTCATTATTAATGAGCCTAAGTGTAGAGGTAAAGAGTCCACCATTAATTTGGATTAGCCTAATGAAGATGAATATCAAGATTTGGATGCATTCACATCACACGAGCTAGAAAAAAGACCAGCGATGGGACCTGTTTCACAGGCCCACTGATCATCATGAGTATTTTAAGTTGGAACTATCATGGGCTTGGTAACCGACAATCAGTTCGTGTTTTGTTGGACCTTCTCCAACATAAGAGGCCAGACTTTATTTTCCTCATTGAGACTTTAGTTGGTACAAGACGTATGGAGCAAATAAGAATCCAATTGGCTTTGAAGGTTTGCTGGTTGTAGAAAACGCGGGACATAGCGGCAGTCTCACTATGCTTTGGAAGCTAGAGAAGAATATGCCATTACTGATAAGCTACTTCCATAATCATATCGATATTGAGGTCATTATTAGTTTGCGACCCAAATGGAGATTGACTAGATACTATGGGGTGCCTGAAAGAAGTCGAAGAGAAGAGAGCTGGCAATTACTTAGAACACTAGCATCTTCATCATCCTTGCCTTGGTGCTGCATAGAGGACTTCAATAACTTCTTATTGTATGAAGAGAAGTAAGAAAGAACTTCCCTGGTGGAATAAACACTTGCAAGATACAAAATAAAACAAGATTAATCCAAAGCAAAGTTACAAAAAATCAAAGAGACAATATAACAAAGAACTCAAAGATATAATCTTCAAAAACTCCCTTCATGTCTTCACTGTGATTCAAAGTGGATTTGCATAGGGCTTAGATTCAAGTCAACCAAGGAAACTCTCAAAACTAGGACCAATTAAGCAATCAAACTACCAATACACAACATCTTTTATTAGCCAAAATCAAGAACTTTCTCATGGGATGAAATCAATAAACAAAGCTACTAACTTTTTGTGGTAATTCTCCAAGAGATAAAACCCCCATTTATAGTGTAGAATAGAATCCCTTTCCTTCCATAGAAGACCACCCAAAAGTAAAGTATCAATTGGCCATAATATAATGATATCACTATAATTTACCAAGAAAAGATAGAAGAGTCATGTTTAGGTTGGCTTATCAAACAATCATGACAAACATATTGCTTTGAGATGAGCCTCCAAATAAAATTGCTCAAGGTCCTTTATTTTCAGTTACCATTTGATTGTAACTTTTGACAATAATATATTCAATCACAAGCTAAAGCCTATGGACAATAAAATTGAATTGAATCCCATAATCTCATCATTGCCCTGGGTTTATAAGGTAGCAAATACCTAATAAACCTCCACTTGATACCTAATAAACCTGGGGCAATGATGAACTTATGAGATTCGGTTTAATTTTATTGTCCATGGTCCTTAGCCAGTGATTGGATATATTATTGTCAAAAATCACAATCAAATGGTAACTGAAAATAAAGAACCTTGAGCAATTTTATTCAGAGGCTCGTCCCAATGCAATATGTTTATCATGATTGTTCGATGAGCCAACCCAAACACGACTCTTCTATCTTTTCTTAGCAAATTATAGTGATATCATTATATTATGACCAATTAATACTTTGCTTTTGGATGGTCTTCTATGGAAAGAAAGGGATTAAACGATTGATTGGTTTTTCCCAATTTATGATTCTATTCTACACTATAAAACGGGGTTTTTTATGTCTCGGAGAATTACCACAAAAATTTAGCAGCTTTGTTTTGTGACTTCACCCCGTGAGAAAGTTCTTGATTTTGGCCTGATAAAAGACATTGTGTATTGGTGGTTTGATTGCTCAGTTGGTCCTAGTTTTGAGAGTTACCTTGGCTGTGACTTGGATTTGAGCCTTGTACAGATCCACTTCGAATCACAGTGAAGACATGAAGGGAGTTTTTGAAGATTATATCTTTGAGTTCTTTGTTATATTGTCTCTTTGATTTCTTGTAACTTTTCTTTGAATTAATCTTGTTTTATTTTGTATATTGCAAGTGTTTAATCCATCAATTGGTATCAAAGCCTTGTACTCGGCATTTGGAGCCAGGAATCAAAAGAATTCACTGGAAAAACAAAGAAGAAGACTGATTTTATAAATAACCAAACCTGCAAATTCGTTTTGACCAACTTCCGGTGAGAATTTTGTCGACCTGAACACATCGTTGGCTTCAATAGATCAAGGGCTTCAGGAGTAGAGGTAGTGAGTCTGGCAGAGGTCTGACTAAGGCATATGTGGTGAACCCGCTGGAAGTACAGCTCCATTCCTTCAGCGAGTGTGGGCGCGTGCAGAGGCCAGTGGTGTCGCGGTTGGTGGTTGCGGACTACTCTCGTCATAAGCTTTCCATTGGTACCAAGTTTGTTAATTTTGAAGGTCTCTACAGTGACCAGAATATGTCAATGCAATCTTTGATGAAATATATTTGGAAATATTGGGCATGATATATATGTGATCTGATTGAGATTATACTATTGATCACATTGTGATACATGTCATATGCACCCATTGTGCTTGATGTTAAACATGAGAATATGCGTGTGGTATGAAGAAGATTGGCCTGTGAGCCAATGGTAGTTGTGTGAACCCTATATAGTGATACCATACTTTATTTGCCATCTGGGTAGATATACCACTCGGGGTGTTCCCTCAGGTGAGTGTTTGGGGGCTCAGCAGCGTAGCCGTTCAGGTAGATATACCACTTAGGGTACCAATAAGTGAGTGTTTGGGGGCTTGGCGGTGATAGGCCAGGCCTATTATTTATGAATTGTATTTTGTACTAGGAGTGACTCTCCGACAATAGAGTCACGCGGATCCTAGTATGTGCGCATTTGATTTGGCCTTATTAATATTGAGCTCGTACGGTATACTATATGAGGGTTGAGGCCCTACATGCTTGGCCGTGTGACGTCATTGTCATCATTTGATTGACATCATACACATAATGATCATGCATACTGTTACTTGCTGAGCATTAGCTTATACAGTTTTGCATTATAGGCGTTAAAGGGCAAGTGACGAGGTCGGTGGCGTTTCCAAGATAACAGGGCAATTGTGTACTGGGCTTTGACCATGGTGCATGGGTTAACTAAAAGGGAAACCTAAAAAGGTTATGGCTATTTAAAATAAATAATGTATTATCACTTTACAACAGTAAAATAGATTTTATATAAATAATTCCCGTTTTTCTTCTGCTCTTGATTTTAAGTACCTTTAATATATATGAACTTTATAAGTTTAAATCTTATAATGAAATAAACTTTCTCCAATAAGATCATCTTTGGGGACGTTATAATTATAATAAAATTTATTACTAATATATGCATATCTCAAAATTTACTTTTTGCATTTAAGTCTAATGAAAATAATTTGTGGTCAAACATCTGGAATTTTTGGTGCACCTCTGTTTTATTCCTTGGGAGAATTTTCAAATTCAATTAATGATTTATTCCATAATATAATATGGAAGGATTTAAATAAATAGTTGGGGGTGTTACACATATTGCTTCTACTCGAGCCTTCGAATAAAATTGCTCAATGTCCTTTATTTTCGGTTACCATTTGATTGTGACTTTTGACAATAATATATCTAGTCACCGGCTAAAGCCTATGGACAATAAAATTAAACCAAATCCACAAGTTCTTCATTGCCCTGGGTTTATTAAGTAGCAAATATCTAACAAACAATTACAAAGAAACAATATAACAAAGAACTCAAAGGTATAATCTTCAAAAAACTCCCTTCATGTCTTCACTGTGATTCGAAGTGGACTTGTACAGGGCTCAAATTCAAGTCACAACCAAGACAACTCTCAAAAGTAGGACCAATGGAGCGATCGAACCACCAATACACAATGTCTTTTACCAGGCCAAAATCAAGAACTTTCTCATGGGGTAGAGTCACGAAACAAAGCTGCTGACCTTTTGTGGTAATTCTCGAAGACATAAAAAACCCCATTTTATAGTGTAGAATAGAATTATAAATTGGGAAAAATCAATCAATCATATAATCCTTTTCCTTCCATAGAAGACCACCCAAAAGTAAAGTATCTATTGGCCATAATATAATGATATCGCTATAATTTACCAAGAAAAGATAGAAGAGTCGTGCTTGGGTCGGCTCATCGAACAATCATTACAAACATATTACTTTGAGACGAGCCTCTGAACTCAAGGTCCTTTATTTTCAGTTACCATTTGATTATAACTTTTGACAATAATATATCCTATCACTGGTTCAGACGGTGCTCTTCCGATCTCTAAAGCCTACAAGTTCATCATTGCGCCAAGTTCATTAGGTAGTAGATACCTAACATCCCCAACCTATGTAGATACTGGAAGGATTTCGAAGAGATATAGAAGACAGTAATCTAATTGATTTGGGCTTACAGCATCCAATTCCACTTGGCCCACAAAAGAGGTTCTGTTTTGAGAATTATTGGACTCGAGACAATGATTGCGAAAAAGTGGTCTAGTTTAGTTGGCAAAGAAGTCGAACTCTACCTATCCAAAGACACCTTTCTTGTTTTGGAGAGGAGTTGAATAACTGGAGGACAAAGATAAGAGGTTAGTTCAAGTTGAAGATAGAGCAATGCAAGAGAATGATGCACCATCTTATTCAATCTAGTGATAAAGCATCGGTGAAAGCTTTTGAAAAGACCCAAGTAGACTATTATGAGCTTCCTAAACAGTAAGAAATCTTTTCAAAGCAAAGATCAAGACAATTTTGGCTTCGGGAAGGCGATGCTAACAATCAATTTTTTCATGCCACGACATCAGCTCAGAAGAAGAGAAATAAAACCAGTAGACTAAAAGATGCTCTTGGTAACTGGGTTCAGAATGAAGAGGGAATCTCGTCTATCATGCACGACTATTTTCGAGCACTTTTCACTTCATCTAGAACTGAAAGTATTATAAATTTCATTGAAGACCATGTTGAAAGGCAGATGTGAAATACCTTGTAAATATTTTTGTGTATTGTTTTTCTATATTTACAACTCAGCAGTTAGTTTAGCCTAATTAGTTAGTAGTTACTGTTTTAGTTAGTCAGTTGTATGTATATATCATTTCCACTCATTTCTGTAAGAGAGTTATGAGATAAATAAATTTCACTTTATCTCTCTAAACATTCATGGTATCAGAGCCAGGGGGTTTCGTGGTCAAATCTTCCTCTCAAATCTTCAATTTCTGAAACAAAAGTCATGAAATTGTAATTAAACTGTAATTGAGTTGCTGATTTCTCATTGACGAGTTTCAATAGCTGCATATTAGTGTGAAAACATCCGTGTCAGATTGGAGGATCCAGAAATTGCTGATCTTGTTGGAGCTCTTGATCGTGAAAGGATTGCAGGAGATCCTTTGATGCTGCACAACTCAGATCATCCTAGTATGGCTCTTGGGATAGCACTGTTGACAGGCATGAATTATCTTGCTTGGAGTCATTCCGTTTGAATTGCCCTAGGCGCGAAAAATAATTTGGGGATAATCGATGGATCAATAACCATTCCAGCTAGAAATTCTTCAACTTATGAGAAGTGGAGTCGTGTCAATTACATGGTTACTTCTTGGTTGTTGAATTCGATAGCAAAGGAGATTGTGAATGCCTTTTTTATTTGTCCACTGCTAGAGAGATTTGGCTTGAAATTGAGGAACGTTTTGGAGGATGTAATGGACCTTAGGTTTATCAGATCCGTAGGGAGATAGCCTCAATTACTCAGGGAAACATGACTGTTATACAATATTATACCAAGCTTAAACAACTTTGGGATGAGTTAGCCTTTTTAGTGCCAATTCCTGTTTGTGCTTATGACTTAGCAAAGTGGGTTGTAGAAATGACTTCACAAACCAGATTGATGGAGTTTCTGATGGGTTTGAATGAAGAATATGATCATCTTAAAAACCAGATTTTAGTGGTTGAACCTTTGCCTACTATGAACAAAGCTTACACCATGGTGCAAATAGTTGAGAAATAAAAGTAGGTTCAATCTGTGTTTGGAGATAATGCCAGGTTAAATGCTTTATTGGCAAAACCTCAGGGATATAAACCGATGGTAGGAAACAAAGGAGAAGGGAAAAGGCCTGCAATGAGTAAAGAAGAGAAGAAGCTATTACATTGTAACTATTGCTGTAAAAATGGACACGAAAGGGACTCATGCTTTGAATTACATGGATATCCAGATTGGTTCAAACACTTGAAGGAGCAAAAAAAAGGAAATAAAAGGAAAATAGTCCACTCTGTGATAGCTAATATGGCAGATACTCCTTGTGAGGTTGAGAGTGGGGGTGATCAGTTTAAAGATCCACCGGCTAGGATGAATCTTGCTGACCTTGTTCAACAAGAGCTCTTGAAGATTCTGAAAGGCAAACGCAAAGGGAGTACTAGCATGGTGAATCTTGCACATATTGGAGACTTTTTAGGTTCTGTCTTAAATCCTAAAAACATTTATGCTTTGAGTACTACTAGTGAATTAGAAGTTGGCACTTGGATAGTTGATACCGGAGCTACCAATCATATGTGCCATGATATCTCTTTTTTTCAGCTCCTGAACCTGTTACACAATCCATTCCAGTTTTTTTATGTGATGGAACCATAAATATGGTTAAGCATAAAGGACCGATTCATTTAACCCAAACCATCACATTACATGAAACCTTACAAGTACCAACCTTCAAGTTTAACCTACTTTCTGTCAGAAAATTAGCCAAGACATCCAAGCTGATATTTACTTTCTTTGATGATTAGTGCTTATTGCAGGAACCCTCGACTAAGAGCCTCTTAGTTGTGGAACAATGGTAAAGGAATTATATGTCTTGAATAAAAATTCCTTTTCACAGTCTACTATCCAGAAATATTCCTCAAACATTAGTTATAAACTTTCCTTTGTTTCTATAAATAGTTCATCTATTTCATGTAATAAATCCGAACAACAATCTATTCACCTTTGGCACAATAGGCTTGGACATGTGTCTGTAAAGGATTTACAGCATTTGGATATTGTTCCATCCTTTAATAAAATTGAACTTTCACCATGTGCCTATTCTAAACAACAAAGATTGCCTTTTCAGAAGAGTTTTATTTAGACCATAGAGTCCTTTTCATTGCTTCATATGGATCTATGGAGTCCTTATAAAACCCCTACATCATCTGGTGCACACTATTTCCTTACCATTGTTGATGATTTTAGTAGAAGTACCTGGACCTTCTTATTGAACAATAAAACCCAAGTGGTAAATACATTTAAAGCTTTTCACCAGTTAGTCATTACTCAATTTGCCAAGTCCATCAAATCAATCTGAACAGATAATGGATCAGAATTCCTCAACCATGACTTTCAAACGTTTCTTTCCACTTTTGGAATTTTGCACCAAAGATCTTGTGTTTATACTCCGCAACAAAATGGTGTGGTAGGGAGAAACCATAAACATCTCTTGTAAATTGCAAGGGCCTTGATGTTTCAATCCCAAAATATTTCTAGGGTGAAGCTATTCTCTTAGCCACTTATATCATAAACAGACTTCCATCCAAGCTCCTCAGTTGGAAAACCCCTTATGAAATTTTGTTCCTTAAACCACCTTCTTTCCAACATGTTAAAATCTTTGGCTGCTTGTGCTATGCTACTAATACCAAGCCTCACAAAGGCAAATTCTCTCCTAGAAGTTTCAAATGTATTTTCTTAGGGTTCAATATGGGACAAAAGGGGTACAAACTCTTTGATCTAGCCTCTAAACAAATTATCATTTCTAGGGATGTGATATTTCATGAGAATGTTTTACCTTACATAAAGGACTCTTATAATTCTACTTTTCCTACTCTACCCATTGTTGTTTCTCAGACAGACTCTGAATTTTCCAACAATGACCAGCCTATAAGTACTGAGCAACCTATGAATCATTCCTCAGATGTTCTTGCTTCTGTCATTGATTCTATTATAGGCCTTGACGATCTCAGTTCTCCATATACATCTCCTACTCATATTACTGAACCCATTGTAACAGACCATGAGCCTAGAAGGAGTACAAAACCTAAAAATCCACCTATTTGGTACAAGGATTTTGTTGCCAATTTTACTCATGCCACATATACTCCTGCACCTTATCCTACTTCCTCTACCTATACACCAACCACATTTCCTTATATTGTATCTTCATGTTTCACTCAAGAATACCTCACTTTTTTTGCTAATATTGATTCTATTCAAGAACCAACTTCTTGTCAAGAGGCCAGTACCAAAACTGAGTGGATAAAAACTAGGAATCTTGAATTAGAAGCATTAGAAAAGAATAATACATGGGATATTGTTGACCTTCCCTCTGGGAAGAAGCCAATTGGATCTAAATGGGTTTACAAAATCAAATTAAAGGCTAATGGCTCTCTTGATCGATGTAAAGCTAGACTAGTAGCTAAGAGCTTTAATCAGGTTGTTGGTATAGATTATTTTGAGTCCTTTTCTCCAGTAGCTAAGCATGTCACTTTTGCCACTACTAGACATTGGCCTTTGTGTCAATTATATATAAACAATGCCTTTTTGCATGGGTTCTTAGACGAAGAAGTGTATATGTGGCCTCCAGCTGGTTATACATTGGCAAAACCTGGACAAGTTTGTAAATTGAAGAGCCCACTTTATGGCTTGAAGCAAGCTAGCAGACAGTGGAATCTGGAGCTTTGTAAACATCTGGAGTCTTATGGTTTCGTACAGTCTGAGCATGATCATGGTCTTTTTGTTCTTCATAATGCTGATGTTTTTGTAGCTGTTTTGGTCTAAGTAGATGACCTTCTCTTGACAGGTAGCAATGAAGAGGAGATTAATAACGTGAAATAGTCTCTGCATACAGCTTTCACTATTAAAGACCTTGGGCATGCAAAATACTTTCTCGGCATTGAAATTGCTAGAGCTACAACTGGAACATAACTCAGTCAGAGGAAGTATGCACTTGATTTAATCACAGATGCAGGATTGTCTGGAGATAAGCTTGTCCTAACACCATTTCCAAAAGGCCATAAGCTTACTTCCACTGAGGGAGATCCCCTGTCTAATCCAGAACAGCACAGATGATTGATGGGTAGATTACTATATCTCAATTTGACAAGGCCAGACATTACTTTTGCTATACAGCAATTGAGTCAGTCTATTTCTTCTCCCACTACTTTACATTGGCATTTGGTATTGCATTTATTGAAATACGTGAAAGGTACATTGTCATCTGGTTTGATTTTTCCTGTTGTTGCTGATTTTGGGGTTAAAGTCTATTATGATGCTGATTGGGCTACTTGTTCTGAGACTCGAAAGTCACTTACTGGTTTTTGTATTTTTCTGGGTGGTGTTTTGATTTCTTGGAAAACAAAAAAGCAACATACTGTCTCCCATAGTTCCACAGAGGCAGAATATCAAAGTATGGGCTCTACCTTGTGTGAATTGCTTTGGATTTCTTATTTGCTTCAGGTTCTTCATGTGCCTCTCCTATTGCCTATTCCTCTACATTGTGATAACAAATGCACTCTCCACATTAGTGCTAGTCCCGTTTTTCATGAACAGACTAAGCACTTAGAAATTGATTGTCATCTTATCCGGCATCATTATAAATCTGGTTTTGTTCTTCCACAATATATCTCTACCAAGGAGCAACTAGCAGATTTTTTCACTAAGCATTGCCTATACCTCAGTTCAGACATTTACGCTCCAAGTTGGCCTTGATTGATCCTCATCAAAGTCCAACTTCAGGGGAGGATGTGAAATACTTTGTAAATATTTTTGTGTATTATTTTTCTATATTTACATGTAAGCAGTTAGTTTAGCCTAAGTAGTTAGTAGTTACTATTTTAGTTAATCAGCTATATATATATCATTACCACTCATTTCTGTAAGAGAGTTATGAGATAAATAAAGAAATATTTTTCACTTTATCTCTCTAAACATTCAGCGGATTACAGATGAACATATTCACATCTTTCTCGCTCCATTTACAGCTAAGGAATATGCAAAGGAGTCGGGACAATCTGTTAATTTGCAGTAGTCATCCTTGTTCTTCAATTCCAACGTTACTATTGATATGAGACAAACAATGTGCTCTCTTCTTGGGATTGGAATATCTAATGGCCATGAGCTATACTTGGGACTTCCCTCTCTTATTGGGCATAACAAGAAGGAAATATTCTCCTTTGTTAAAGATATAAGATGTGGAAAAGAATTCAAGGGTGAAAGGAGAAGCATCTATCTCGCGCCAATAAGGAGTTACTGCTCAAAACTGTGGCACAACTAACTTGGAATTACGTTACGAGTGTATTATTGCTTTCTGATCACTTTTGTAAAGATTTAGAGTGCACTTTGATTTCTTTTGGTGGGGAAGATAGTGAGGTTCTACAAAAGGCATCTCATGGCAAGTTGGTATCGACTGTGTATTCCTAAGGCAAGGGGCGGTCTGGATTTTCAGCAGTTTCATCATATGAACTTGGCTCTTCTAGGTAAATATGGGTGGAAATTTCTATTTGAACCCCAAACACTTGTGGCAAGAATTTTTAAAGCTCTTTACTTTCCCCGCTCAAATTTTTTAGAGGTTAAGCTAGGACATAATCCTAGCTATGTTTGGAGGAGTATATTGATGTCAGAGGAGCTTCTTATAAATGGCGTCAATTTTAGAGTTGTTAATGGATTAGAGATTCAAGTATGGCGTGATTCTTGGCCCCATGATGATTAGTATGGCCTTGTTTCATCAGAAGGAATTCCAAGAAGTGAAGATATTACAGTAGATCAGCTGATAAAAGAAGAGGAAGCACAATACAATATATATATTTTCCATGATCTGTTTTATGAGAGAGACAGGAAGCTAATATTAAAAATACCCCTACGCTCTCGAACTAGGAAGGACAAGCTCTATTGGAAGTTTGAGTCAAAAAGCCATTACACTGTGAAAAATGGCTACTGAAACATGCAACTTCTCAGCTCTAATCAGCAACTTCCCTTGAAAGACCCCTTATGGAAGATCATCTAGAACTTAAGAGTCCCACCAAAGGTTAAAAATTTTCTTGGGAGAGCAGCTAAAGCAATTCTCCCTACTACTGTGTTAGGATTGATTTAGCTTCTGATGCTACCTTTTATGGAGGAAGTTGTAGAACTAGCATACAAACTTTGCAACTGAAATTGAAATGAGGAAACTAGGAAAATAGATGAATAATAAATGAGGAGCAAACTTGTAGAAGAATTTCAATACTTGCAAAAGGATTACAACATCTCTCTACACATAAGGAGAACACAATGGATTAATTCTCTCTTATTGTAGGAGAAAACAACTCTATTCTTGGAAGGAAAAACTAGAATACACATTTAGGAGAAATATCTCTTTTTCTCTCTCTAAAACTCCTCTCTCTCTCTCTTTTCCAGGAATAGGTTATGAAAGCTTATGAACTCTTGCCTTATTTATAGAGTTCATTTCTTAATCTCTAAGAAAATTGAACCGTCATAGATAACTCGTAGATAACTCATACTTGGTTGTCGCTAGATATCCGGTTGTCAAGTTCGACTTGAATTCTTCTTCTTCCTTTACAACTCATGCTTAGTTGTCGAGTCCAAATCTTAACCATTAAGAAATCTTACACCGCCTTTGATTTGGTCAATAGGAGTGTTCGATTCGGTTTTGAACTCTAAGGATAAACTTTATCCTTTAGCAAGTTGAAGAGTTCGATTTGGATTTGAACTCTTACTTTTCAAAACTTATCTACAACTACTACAAAAGTAGCTTTACCATAACATTTATCCAACTTAAAGTCACTTTTGTTGTAGCTCTTGCTTCCTTTCTATATTGTCATTTCCATGCTACTTATGTTCCACCAGGCCAGTAGAGGATCGACATCATATAAACTTGTCAGCATTGAGTGGCTTTGTCAACATATCTGCTAGGTTGTCTTTAGTATGAATTTTCTGAATATCCACACTTCCTTCTTCCACCTTCTCCCATAGAAAATGATATTGTACATGAATATGCTTTGTCTTCTGGTGAAATGCTGGATTCTTTGCTAAGTGCAAAGCGCTCTGACTATCACAAGATAGAGAAACCTTCTCTTGCTTGTGTCCGAGCTCCTCCATTAACATTTGTAACCAGAATACCTCTTTGCTAGCATGTGTAGCTACTATATTTTCTGCCTCTGTAGTAGAAGTGGCCACGATAGACTACAGTTTTGAAACCCAGCTTACAGCTCCTCCAACAAAAGTAAGCACATATCTTGTAGTGGATTTACTTTTGTCAAGATCACCTGCATAATTTGAATCAACATAGCCTCTGACAACAAAGTTTGACCCTCCATAACATAATGCAACATCTGAGGTTCCCTTGATATATCTCAGGATCCTCTTTATTGTATTCCAATGCTCTATACCAGGATTCACCATGTATCTACTGACCTCTCCCACTGCTTGTGTAATGTCTGGTCTTGTACAAATCATAGCGAACACTAAACTCTCCACTGCTGATGCATACGGTACTCAAGACATTTCCATCCTCTCTGCTTCTTTGCTAGGACACATACTTGAGGATAACTTGAAATTAATAGGAAGAGGGGTATTAATTGGCTTACAATCTTGCATATTGAAGCGCCGCAAGAATTTCTACAAATAGTTTTTCTGAGATAGCCAAATCTTCCTATTATTTCTGTCTCGGTAAATTTGCATCCCAAGAATCTTGTTTGCTGGTCCCAAGTCCTTCATTTCAAACATCCTAGCCAAATGTGCCTTCAATTCTTTGATACGATCTATGTTGGGCATGCTACCAACATTTCATCAACATACAACAGCAAGGTGATGAAATCACTATCACCAAATCTCTTGTGGTAAGCACAAGGATCTGAATTCAGTTTATTGTATCCAAGGCTCATGATAAAGGAATCAAATCTCTTATACCAACACCTCGGCACCTGTTTGAGACCGTATAGAGATTTATTCAACCAGCAAACCAAGTTCGCTTTATCTTTTTCTTCAAATCCTTCTGGTTGGAGCATATAAATCTCTTCTCCAAGTTCTCCATGAAGAAATGCAGTTTTCACATCTAACTGATCTAGGTACAAGTTATATGTAGCACACATCGCAGAGACCACTCTAATTGTTGTAAGCCGAACAACAAGAGAAAATATTTCATTGAAGTCAATACCTTCTTTCTGAGCATATCCTTTTACCACCAATCTAGCACGATATCTCTCCACTTGGTCATTGCCATCTCGCTTTATTTTGTAAACCCATTTGTTAGCAATGGCTTTTCTTCCTTGTGGTAGTGGAACAAGCCCCCAAGTCTTGTTCTTGTGGAGTGCCTCAATTTCTTCTTGCATTGCTGCCATCCACAGAGAAGCTTCTTGACTGTTTATAGCTTCATGGAAAGTTGATGGCTCTCCATCCTCTGTTAATAGACAGTATGCAACATTGCCTTCCATAAGGTAATCTGAGTACCAAGCTGGTGGTCTCTTATCTCGAGTCAACTTTCTGAGTTCTGGAGCTATAGGCTCAGCTTGTTCTCCCACTTCGTGCTCTAGTGTTGCTTTAGAAGAATCTACTTCTTGTTTATTTTCAATCTCAACTATAGTAGTATTTGGTGTTTCTTTTGAAGTGCTATCGTTTTCCTTTTCTTGTAACTTATCATCTGCAAATATTACATCTCTGTTGATAACTACCTTGTGGGCAATGGGATTCCATAGGTGATACCCCTTAACACGATCAGCATATCCCAATAAAATGCACTTTTTGGATTTCGGATCCAGCTTCGATGTTTCTTCGGAATTGTACATCACATATGTAGAATGTCCAAATATATGAAGGTGCAAATAATTAGCAGGCTTACCAGTCCACATCTCCATTGCTGTCTTCAAGTCTATTGCTATTGACATAGAACAATTTATCACATAACAGGCGGTATTCACTGCTTCTGCCCAAAATGATTTGGCTAGTCCTGCAGTCCTCAACATCATTCTTGTTCTTTCTAACAATGTCCTGTTCATCCGCTCTACTACTCCATTCTGTTGAGGAGTATATGCAACTGTGAACTGTCTTTTGATGCCTTCTTGTTTGCAAAATGCATCAAACTCATTGCTAGTATATTCACCTCCATTATCTGACCTCAGACACTTGATTCTTTTATAGGATTCAAGTTCAACTTGCGCTTTGAAAACTGAAAACACATCTGCCTTCTTATTGATTGGATACACCCAACATCTCATCAAATAATC
The DNA here is from genome assembly GCA_963692815.1 of Nyctanthes arbor-tristis. Taxonomy (NCBI): domain Eukaryota; kingdom Viridiplantae; phylum Streptophyta; class Magnoliopsida; order Lamiales; family Oleaceae; genus Nyctanthes; species Nyctanthes arbor-tristis. The sequence continues at coordinate 55,009 of CAVNYN010219096.1, forward strand.
ATCAATAAAAGATACAAAGTATCTTGCACCTCCAAGGGATGTAACTGGTGCTTGCCAAACATCAGAATGAACTAGCTCCACAGCATCCTTACTTTTGGCATTCGAATTGCCGAACTTCAACATGTGTTGCTTACTAGTGACACAATGCTCACAAAAGGGTAATGATACCTTTTTGAGCCCCGAAAGAAGCTTTTGTTCAATGAGAATCTTCAAAACCCTTTCTGACATGTGACCAAGCTTGCGGTGCCACAACATCGTTGATTCTTCCACTGAATTACTCGATGATAGAGATGTTTCTCCTTATTGTATTGTCTCTCTTTAAGCATCCACAATTTAGAAGCTATCTTTTCAGCTTTCATTACCACAAGCCCACCTTTTATCACTTTCATGATACCATTCTCACATTCAGTCTTACATCCAAGATCATCTATATATCCCAAGGCTATAAGATTTTTCTTGAGACCTTTCACATGCCGTACCTCTTGGATAGTACGCACTGTAGCATCATATATTTTTAGCTTGATGGTCCCAACTCCAATTATCACCAAGCCATAATCATTACCCAGGAATACTAATCCTTCTGAGACTGGCTTATGTTGATGAAATCATTCTCTTCGAGATGTCATGTGCCATGTGGCTCCTGAGTCCATCAGCTAGACATCAGCAAAACGAGATCTACCTTCTGTAGTTGCTTTGCCATACAGGACTTCACCATCTCTGAGGTACTTACAACGTTACCTTGAGGCTTTTTTGTATTATTCTCTACATTCTTCTTGTTACTCCAACATTCTTTCTTGACGTGCCCTATCTTGCCACAGTTGTGACATCTGTTCTTACTTTTTGATTTGGATCTACCATTACTATGGCTCCCACTAGAACCACATTCCATTGATTTATCTCTCATCATCGATAGGGCCTCCGCTTATTGTGGATTTGCCAACATGTCCTCCTTATTCTTCCATCTATTTTCTTCTTCCAAAATAACAGCTGCGACATCCTCAAAGACTAAATAGTCTGAGAGAACGTTATTGGTCAGGTTGATGATGAGCTGATCATATGAATTTGGTAGGCTTTGAAGTAGAAGTTCTGCACACTCATTTACATCTATTTTGTAACCCAACTTTGAGAGGTTAGAAAATAGTGTATTCATCATGTTGATGTGATCCGTTACAGAAGCGGATTCCGCCATCCGAAGAGTGTAGAGTCTTCTTGATAAGTGTATTTTATATGCATAAATACTTCTCTTAACTTATGCAATTCTATATAAAATCGAGCAGATTTCTACCTAATTTGTATGAATATGGTTCATATAGGTGAAAAGCTCAAATTGGAGTGATACAAGTGAAAAGAACTATTTTTGAACCAAATTGAGCTTTACATGCATCAAGATGTGAAGGCTCGGGAGTGGGAAGAGAAAAGATCAACGTCAGCAAGTG
>CAVNYN010219097.1:0-13516 GCA_963692815.1 Nyctanthes arbor-tristis
TATAATATTATAATAACTCTGTATTAATTTCCTTACTAATTTTAGTTATTTGGTCCGTCGTCCGGTTAGTTTATCTAATGACTATCATAACACGTTAACGTGAACATTAATATCGTTAGATAAATTATGTGTATAGTATCTATTTTTATATCCATATATCCATTTTACATATAGACATACATAATTCATCTTTCAGAAAATAAAATGACACTAACCACATTGTAATTGGATTAAATGTCCTTTATTTTATTTTTGGTACATTTATATCCACAACTTTTTTTTTCATTGCATTTTTGTCCTGAACTTTCAATTAATTAACAGTTATGGTTGCAAAAAGAAAAGAGCAATTCTAAGGAGACATGAAAAGGGACATTATTATGTGATATTTTTATGTGGCACATATTTATTGGATGATGATTAGATGACTACTTTTTGATCGTCCAATACAAGTGTGTCACATAAAAATGTCCCCTTTTCATGTCCTCCTAGAAATTTTCAAAAGAAAAAAATATATATATATATAATAAGAGAATGGTGACTTAGACTTTACTCGCCAACTACTAAAATTTGAGTTCGAATCCTCATAACAGCAATAGGGGGAATTATTTTCTTTTAAAACTCTAGTCCACGATTAGTAATAGAATTAGCAACAAACTTTTGTTGCTAATTATTAACTCTTTTATCTTAGTAACCAAGTTTAGCAACGCAAGTAGGACTGTTGCTAGTAACCAAGTTTAGCAACGCAAGTCCTTGTTGCTAGTAACCAAGTTTAGCAACACAAGTAGGACTGTTGCTATTTAATAACGACTTTCTCTGTTAATAATTTGGTAAAAGAAAACTAAATATGTGGCTAAATTAGTCACTATGAAATTAGAAAGAGATTTAGTATCAGAACGTTTTCGTTATTAACAGTCTATTAGTCACAGATTGACTTATTTAGCAACGGAAATTTCTGTTGCCAACCATTCATTTTTTTGTAGTGTATTTTAGATTATATTTGGACTGTAGCTTTGTACATATTGGCATTGCATTAAAAAAAAAAAAAAAAAGAAAGAGTTGTACGTAATTTTTTTATGAATTTTTAATTAGATACAAATTCAAGAGGTGGGTCGAGTTTTCTAATTAGGTATTGTGTCTATTCATCAAGATAGAAATTTCCAACCATTATATGTTAGTCCAGAACTGAAATCGTGTTGGACAATTCATTAAAGAGTCAATGCTCACTCATGAATAATTCTACATGGCAGTGTTCAGAACTGCAATCGTGTTAATCTGAAGATACTTATATGTTATAGTGATGAAACTTACTAACGAAACGACGAATGTGTGTCTAACGAGGTTTACTAAAATTTGTGATAATCTACCAAAAAAAAAAAACTTTTTTGTCATTTAAAATGTTACTTTGTGCAATATTATTTCCTACGTTGTTCATATTTCTTATTTTGTACTTTGTCAGAGAAATTTGACTGTACAACGCACAGGTACAAATACTAGTTAATCTTAGATCTAACTAATAAACAACTTGATTTCCCGCTTGCATGCTTAAGAAAGTCTTGAGTTGTATAATCCACTTGTACAAACAACTTACATCCTATAATCTATTGTATAATAGTCATCCACACACATATTCAATCTTGGATTCAAAAAAGAAATTTCTTTATTTTGACTTTTTTCTTTACGAGATGTTCTTTATTTTTGAAAATATGTTTTCAAAATTAACATAAAAGCAAATAGTTTTTCTGTGATGTCCAACAAGTTTGAAAGAGCAAAGAGAAAGGCTATATGTATATACAAGTGTAACAACAAATTTCGTGTATTAAAATAAATAATATAGAAATTGTTATAAGTCAAGATTTTAAGAAAATGAAGTGGATTGACCCTCCTGTCACTGCTAGGTTGAAAATTCTCTGATTGACGATTCCAGCTTTGAAGACTTGAAGCTTAGACTAGATGTGGAGAACACTTGATCTTTTGTTTTGGACTCGAAGGCTTGATTTTGACTTAAAGAAGATGAAGAACTTTGAATACTTTGGCTTCTGATTCCTCTTGACTTCTGCGTCCAGCTTTTCTTCTTTCTAGACTTTTTTTTTTTGTAGTTTTGGAGGACTTAGAAAATTTTAGAGAATTTTCTTGGTGTTTTCTTTGTTTTTTTCTTCTTGTTTTTCCCCTATTAAAATAAATGAATGAGAGTATTTATAGACTTTTAGAAAAATCTAATGGGCTTTAGAGTGGGCTTTTAAATAGAATTGGCCCTTAATCATTAGATGTGTTCTTGCAAGACTTGACTATTTTGTTTAGAACTTAATTGGATTAATAAAATTAACCTGACCCAATTGATTTGAGTAATTTAGTTAACTTGTCTTTTTAATTTAAAAAATTAATGTCTACAAATGCCCCCAAGATTTATTAATTTATCATAAAATAAATAGATAAATATTGATTTTTAACATTTATCCGGATTTACTTTGTATTTTTTCCTTTGTTTATTTATTATTATTATTATTATTATTACTACTACTACTACTTGAAAGACGTCTCCAATTGAATTTTGGCTTACCATTTATATATTAATTAAATGAGAGGTAAATACACTATTGAAATATTGAAATCTAGTTCATTCATACACTAGTGTTACTTTTGCAGGAGCAAATTTTATACAAACGTTTAAACCTGATATAATTTATTATTATTTTGACACCACAATTTTTCTTAAATATAGTAACTTACACATATTGGAGTTTAAAGCACTCATTATGGTGGTCAAATGCAATAATGATGGTGAAAATAATTTGGTTGTAGGAGTTACAAAGAAGCCTTCTTAGAGTTAGAAACCTTCTAAGAGTTTCTTCTTCCTTAATTTATTTATTTTTTATTTATAAAAGGGGATTTTGGAGGGAGGGGAATTAGAGAAAGAGCATAGAGCATGTGTGATTCGAACCCAGTGGCCAGGACCTCTTCTTGTATTTTCACATCTCTTCTTTCAGCCTTAGGGCATTCTATTTGATTAATGCATATTAATTGGAAGAACTCATCAAACATTTTACAATGGCTTCTCTTTCTGTCATATATGCGTCTTTTGGTGGGTCCCTAGCCTGACTCATTTCCTCCTTTTGCTCATCAGTTCAGAGGCCGAGACGGACGGGTTTTTAATCCGTCATAAAATTACTATCTTCGGGCTCAAATAACGATGTTTCAAGTCAATTACATTCTCTTATTTTCATATGTTTTATTTGGGCAACATGAAAGTAGGTATGTTCGATTTTCTCTCGTGATTGGTTGCAGTCCGGCTATGGAAACATCACCTTCCTCCTTACAGAGTTCAAACTGTCACGTGATTGTACAACATTGTGATGTTGCGCACCCATGTGGCACTTTGAGCTCCGTAAAATGGGGTGTGAGATTTTCTTAGAAAATCACTGTTTGTGTGTATGATAGAAAAATACCGCTACAAATTTAAAAGAGGTTTTGTCTTTAAAGCCGTATGAACCTATATATAACATCTGCACAAAATATGACTTAAGAGCAATGTCTACTGAGTTTTAACACAACTTCCTACTGAAGAGCGTCGTGTAGATCGGATCGGGGCGAATAGGCACCAATCCATTTTGCTCTACGAAAGATTTACAGAAACATGATATGCTCCACGATCCATAACTTGTGGATTGGAGCATATCAGAGAGGGTCACAAATCGGAGCGAATCAAGATTATGATCCACCGACTGATCTACAAAACCTTTTTTTTTTAACACATTTTTTTTCCTAACAGTCAACATGGCAACATTCCTAATAGTCAACATGGCAACATCCAATATAAACTTATCAAGTTATCACCCATCATTCATCAATGACATGAACTATCTAGTAAGTTTGTGGCATGCATACCCATTGACAATCGAAAGTAAACGATTAGAGACATTACAAATCCATCAATTAGCTAAATATGTCAACATGCACAAAAAAGTTAAAGACAAAGACAAGAAAAGTTTCTTTTTAAAAGTTTCATTTCTCAAGACTCAAGAGTCGAGAGTGTCAACATAAGTATTAGAATTTATACAAGATTGTGCCAATAAAAAAGAAGGTATAAAATGTTACATGAAGCAAAGAAAAAATTGGAACATATCTAGGACAACTTAAATTTCTAATATTTACCTCCTCAATTTCTTAATCAGTCATCCTATTGTAAGTTCCGTAGTACATTTGTGATTCTGAATTTTCTATTCAATAGAAAATAAAAAATGTATTAGCAATTTTTTATTCTGAAGTTAAGTTTTTTTTTTTTTTTTAAACCGATCGGATCAGATCGACCGTGATCTTATCCGATCATCGATCCTTTGGCGGATCATAAGTTCTCCCATGATTTGCTCCACTGATCCACAGATCGGGAACTTTTGTCTCAAACGGATTGGGCATACTTCGGGTTTAGAGCGGATCGGGTTTTTTTGCCATCCCTACTTCCTGCACAAAAAGAGGGATATATACCTTTAGAATTATGTCTTTAACACGACTCTCATTGAGAAACGATCTTTCAACTATTTCTTATTCTCTTGTTAACTCTTATGAATTTATCATTTTTATCTACTAAGTGAATTATTTTTATTTTATACACAGGTTACAAATTTCCGAATCTCTTTCACATTTGTTTGAATTTATACAATAAAGTTCAATTACCAGTGAGAAATATTTTAAAATTCAATGTCTAAGTAGAAATTCAACGTAAATGTCAGTGACCAATAGAATAATTCTTACCTAGATAAAAGCAGAGAAGTTTTTGCATATGCTAACTATACATATATTTTAAAACTAGTTTGAGTCCCTATGTTGTGCGTTTGTATTTAGTTTTTCTAATATTGTGAATCCCCCTTTTTTTAAAGGGGAAAATGCAATTTTATTGATTATATATCATGGCATATGGCCGAACTAAGAAATAAAGGGACTACAATTCGTCCAATTACATTAACAGTAAACACAGATGATGAAGTAAAAGTAACAATTGAGTGGGCAACATCGTTCACCTGCCGACGAATTAAGCTACCAATACGATAAATCATATGTGCCAAATAGTGATTTGATCACACTTAGAATAGCTGAGTGGGGTGTGATATTCCAAGCTCGATTCCAAGCTATTAATTATAAGAACAAAACAATCCAAATCAACTTCTGTAATTAAATCAAAAATTCATTTGTCTCGCAAAAAATCAACCCTCCAATGAAGTAGCGATCTATTTGGCTGCCATTAGTCCATTTTTAAATGGATTATAATTTTAAATTTTAGACATATAACAACATAGCATCAAGCCACCTTTTTGATGTGGTGTAATCCTTCACGTAATTTCAATTGTTATTAACTTGACGTGGCATGCATGATTAGGTGTAATATTTATGTATAGAATTTGAATTTTAAATTCATTTATGAACACACCAATTTATAAATGATTGTTGCACCATCACATATAGCCGAGTGTCTCGCCTTGTTAAGGGAGCGAAGTTGGCCACTGAGCAGTGGCTTAAGCAGGCGATTGAATTGGATTCTGGCAATGCCATTCGTCTCATAGTGGAGCTTGAGATCAGATCGCCTGAAGGTAGACTGGATATGGTGTATAATGGTGAAGATTACAACTTTGAGTGAATGGTTTGAATATATTAAATTCCAAGGTATTGGTAGGGCTGGAATGCAAACAGTGGCGCATCTTTCAGTGAAGCATTATTCTTTGAATTGTAATTTGGAACAATTAACAATAGGGTTGTTATTGCCTCCAAAGTTCACTGATGAAGCATTCTATTAATGAATGATGATTGATGGTTGGTGTCTCAAAATAAAATAAAATAATATAAAAATGATTCTTTTCAGCATTATACCATAATCAAATATTTGAAAATCAGTAAACTAACGGTAGTAAAAGTATCCTATGGTTTGATGCACTTCGATGTGTGAAAGAATAAAGCACTGCAATTTTTTTGTCCTTTAGAGATCTCCTACAAATATTGTTCTGCTTTACATCAATTAGCTTTTCATCTACAAGACGTAGACAAGATGCATGACTTCCATTCAAATTTAAGGTAGTACAAACCATCCTTTAGACAAAATAGTTAAAGTACACAAATAATAATTAGAACTATAGTTGATTTCTTTGTAACAAAGAGGCCTTAAGCGGAACACTATACATGCCATGCATACACATTATGTTAGGAATGTAGATATTGTGATGCTGCACTTGTAGTGTACCATACTTTGGTCTTGAATTCTCACAGTATTGTTATTCAAAGTATTTAATGAAACAAGAAAATAAATACCTGACGGAAATTTTACACCAACTGTCAAAGTTTTTTAATATATGATTAAAGTCGCTATTCGACCATATAAAGTTTCCCAGTAACCCACAATCCCACGTATTATCGGAAAAATATCTTGAATTCATCACACGATTTTTCTACTCTTTGTACAAACTACAAAAAAGAGTTAGAAGAAAACTTTCTAGATATTAAGAGCATTCCCAATATTGGAGCTAAAAAGCCAAAGGGAAAACAAATGGCAGTGGTTGTAATTCCTCAATAAACAGTAAGTTAGCGATAAATATGAAGAATTACAGCAGTTTTTTCAATCTCCCGTCCATTTTCTGTATTTTTTTCCCGTCTTATATATAAAATTTTGTTAAACACTCAACATCTGTATTCGAGCTTGTCAAAATGCCTGTTACTTGCAATTGTCTAGCGGCGGATGTAATGTCAGAATAAGAGCGTTTGTCCAACACCAATTTTGATTAATGTAATGTAATATATGTCGTCCTGGGCACTGCGACTGTAAGGTATGGTTTTATGTGATAGATGCAATTGCCAACAGTGGCGGCGCTACGAGCTGTTAGAAAGGTAGGCCAGAAGGGTAAGCTGTATAATACACACGCCTAGAGTTGTGTATATATAAATATATATATTTTTTTACTAGCTTAAAAAAAAGAAATCCAATTTGCGGGGAGGCTCACCATGGCCCCGTCAGTTACGCCATTGATTGCCAAGTACATATGGGATTGTTCCAAATCAAAAAATTATGTGATTCATATGGAATTTATGATATTTTGGACACTTTCCCATTCAAGAGGTCGTAACAAGAGTTCCAAACGTCAATGGGTTCGATGCTGCACGTGATCTAGAGTATTCTAATTATCACAGGATATGATCACCGTATTTTTGTAGGCCAATGTCAAGTAACTTTCTAGAACATGGGCATTACATTGTTGGCATTTAAAAATTGGATTCTATTCATGCATTTCGCTTTGTTTATACATTTATTGGTCACATAAATCAAGATCCTGTCACAATTTATGATCCTAAAAGGCACATTTATAAAATATAATTTAAGACAACTTCATTTTACATTCTATTTTACGTGATTGATGTAATGCTCTGCATCACGTGCACTAAGTCCAGTACATGCTAGAATATTCAAGCACGTTTATCTGTCAGATCGATATATGTTTCTATTCAAATAATTTGAAGTTCGGTGAACATAAAAATATTGAAGTTCAATAAAAGTTGAAAACATATATTTGATTGAAACTTGCAGCGGAGTGTTGTAATGGCGGAATTATAGTACAATTTTTGCTTGTTTTTAATTCTTGAAAGGCTTGATTAGTCCTGGAAACTTGTTGCCGGTGGAACCCGCAAGCAATCTCCAAGACAAGAGGGTGGCAATAATTGCTTTTGGATGCGATTCTATATCGTGTTCAAACCATCAAATCCAAGTGATTTTATTCCATCTTTTTTGACTATTTTTTACTGATAGATGCGAATTACAAGAATCATCAATTATGTATGGTCAAGATAACATCGCGGTGTACTGTCTGCATATAATACTTGTATTATCTACAAAATTAGCTTTTCCTATATCATTAGCTCCCTATCCATGAGTGAATGATTTTTCGCTAGTTGAGACTCTATCTATGAAATACTTTGAATCATATCGAGACCTTTAGTATTTGTCGACCGTGTACTCATTTTTTATGACTATGCAATTATTTCTTGATAGTTTGCAAGCTAAATTAGTGAAACGAATTGAATATAAAAAGGGAAAAACAAATGAGGATGAAAGAGGGAAGAAAAGTTTAATTCCACTAACGTACTTCAGAATGTCAAAATGTAAACCATTACAATTACAAAAAATATATATATATATATCAAATATTGTTTTGAATTTTCTTTCTTACACAAGTTTTCATCTACAAAATGTAGACGAGATACATAACTTCCACTCAAATTTATGGTAGTACAAACCATCTTATAGAGAATAAGTTCACAAATAATTACAGCAATCACTGATTTCTTCAAAATTAAAAGGAGGCCTCCTAAGTCCAAACTAACAAAAAATTCTAAATGTCAACTAGGTTTGAAAGAAACCAAGTATTTATTTATTATTTCTGACCCATTGAGGCGGTGGACGAGCAGTCAAACATCACATGAAAAACCAAAGTTCATTATGTAGCGGACAAAAGGGGATCACCATCAGAAGTGGACGAGGTTGTGATATTATCAAACCGGATGCTACCTGAGATGGATGCAAAATCATAAGCGTCATACACCTCAACTATTGTTTGCTGCTCTTTATCATCAACATTGTAATGAACAGATGATATTCCTTGTTTCGACATTTGAATTGCTTCGATTTCTACTGCTACTTCCTTCATAGTTGGCCTTCTCTTCCCATTCAAATATAGACACCTTCTAGCAAGTTGAGCAATGGCCATGATTTCTTCATTCCTGCCCTCTCTAAGCACTTGAGCATCAAGAATTTCAAATAATTGATTTTTCTCCATTGATTGCAAGAAATGTGTGGCTAAACTCCTTCCCTCATCTTTGTTAATTGATGAAATTGCTTTTTGTCTAGTTAAAAGCTCAACCATAACCACACCAAAACTGTAGACATCACTTTTCTCTGTGAATTGACTTGACTGAAAGTACTCAGGATCCATGTAACCAAAAGTTCCTATAACTTTTGTGGTCAAGTGAGTTCTATCAGTGGAAAGTGATCTTGATGTTCCAAAGTCTGCAACTTTTGCTCGATATTTGTCATCCAAGAGTATGTTTGTAGACTTGATGTCACGATGGTAGATCGGTATAGATGCAGCAGAATGCAGATAGGAAAGTGCAGCAGCTGTTTCTGTGGCAATTCTTAACCGCATCTCCCATTTTAGTGGGAATTCCTCAGCCGGATTGTGGATGCGTTGAAAACGCGTATCATTGGGAATAAACTCGTAGACCAAAAGGGTGACTTCAATCTCTAAACAACATCCCAATAACTTAACTATGTTTCTATGGTTTATTTGTGATAGAATAACTACCTCATTAACGAATACTTCCAAGTCATCTTCATCTAACTTTTGGGACTTCTTCACTGCTACAATTCTTCCATCTAAAAGCATCCCCTTGTAGACAGTACCTTGCCCACCGCGACCAAGTATACGATTAACATTGAAGTTGTTGGTGGCTTGTTCTAATTCCTTTAAGCTGAACAATTTCGGTCTCTCTATACCATTTTGAATCAAGGACACTTGCTGTTCCAACAATAAGCTACATTTACGCTTGAAAAACTTCTTCTTGTGGTCTGCATTAACTCTTTTCCTAACAACTTTGTACGACCTCCAAGTGACAACTATCAAAATCAATGTGCCAAATACTGAACCAGTTGCAATAAATGCTATTTCTACTCGAGACTTATTATTCCTGCGGCAACGGTAATACATCTATGTATCCGGTGTTGCATCGTGGCACTCAATATCCACACACCCACCATCTAGGTAAGGATTCCCTTCAAATCCGTTCCTACAATAACACGCTTTAGTTAAGTCGGAAAAGTTTGAGCAATTCCCCCTGTTGGTATCAACTAGTGAGAATTCCCAGTCAAGTGACACAGGTGCATGCACAAACTCTTTGTCCAATGGATTTGTCATATCCTTTTGAAGAGCTCTATACTTGTGGTAATCATTTCGAAACCAGTTTGATAAAACAAGGAAGGCATATCCACAATAGCTACTGGTGTTGGGATCAAAGCTTTTGTAAGTTATATGTTGTTCCTTGAGCAACGGTGGAACATTTGTCTTGCAGCAGTTGACGCCATTGCAGCTGCCATCCCGAGGAGTATAGCCTGATGATGGATCACACATGGCTGTGCATACTCCTACAGCTTTTTTATTTCGGAGCAATGTAACTGAATTTTTGCAACCCAGTACTAATAATACATTGTTGAAGGTTGAGAATTTAAAGGGAGTTCCCAGCAATGACTTTCCTAAAGACAGTTTTTGCTCTTTAGTCGAACAATTCAGGGGTGACACAGACTGGTTCACAATGATAATACCTGACGACAGGTAAATCTCTTGTACTTGAAGATCGAGGATGCTCAAGAAAGGAGTTTCAGGATTTGTGTTGTTCCGACAGTCAATTGTGAACGATGAATTGGCACTACATTCCTGCCCAATTCCAAAGGGATAGGGAATGGTAACATTTCCGCACCTTTCTTTACAGTTTTTCTTCGATAAAGGTACTGCAAACCCCATTACCAGTCGCAAAAAGGTGATGCAGAGAAGCAACTTCAAATTCATTCTTCTGGAGGCCGATGATTCAAACACTGTTATTCATGGCATTATATCAGCATAAAATTGTTCTTGGAAAACCTATATAATGGCAAAAATAAAGTCGAATAAAGTAATATTTTGGTAATATAGGGGAAGTGAGTTTTTCACAAGTTGCAGGGCCCGTTTGGTATGTGTTATAACAAGATTCCGATCTCAATTCCATCACATCAAATCACACTTTTTTACCTTTCAACAAAACTTAATCAATCACATTAAAATACATATCACAAAAAATTCAAATTTCAAAATATATTATAACACAATCTAATATAACACAAACCAAACGGACCTCCATTAACAGACTTCTTATGGAAGAATTATTTCACTTGAGATGGTCAACTCAAAGTTAATCCTACAAAAGAAATGACGTACAGAGAAGCAATTGTGGGTTCATTCTTCTTCCACCGTCCGATATGCGATGCTCAAAATATTCTTATATATTTGAAAAATTGACAAGAAAAATTGTTGATTGGTGGCGCATTCTATTCTTCAATTTTAATTAGGCAATTACAAACCAACAAAAGAGAAATATTGCCTCCATCCGATTATTTGGTCATATTTACTTTTTCACAAGGATCTAAAAAATGTGTTGAAAAGACAACATTTGTGAACCTTGTTCTTAGCGTGTTCCTATTTAATGAGTTATATTCAAAATTAATAGTTATAATTAAACTATTAAATAGAGATATATTTGTAAAGCAATGCAAATTAGGCCATCTCCAACCCTCGTACTCTATTTTACAGCATTAGTACTCTAAAATACAATACAACAACCACTATTTTAAAAAGCTTCTCCATTTCACATACTCTATATATTCTCTATAACTATTTTTTCTATTTTTCTTTAATATCCAACCGTTAACATATATATTACAAAAAAAATAAATAATTACTCATCACATTAATAACTAAACGCAATATCATATGTTGCTTCTATTGTACTAATTCGCTATAGTATTTTATCTAATATATCTTCTTTGATCTCGCAAATTAATTTCCTTCGTTTTATAAAAAAAATAATATGTTGACAAGAATTGAATTGGGCAAAATAATTTAGATTAACTAAATCATAATTGTTTTGGAATAATACTAAATTAAAAAGATGAATCTAACCTAAAAGACTAAAAACTTAAAAAATAATAATAGTAAAATAAAGGAAGTGAAGGGCACGTGAAAATGTGTTTAAAAAAAAGAAAGGTTAAACTATGAAATGGCATTTCGTTAAAAAACGGAGCGCTATAATGGTGCTCCAAATTTGGAGATCCATTGTAGAGCCCCCTATTTTACCGTGCGATTTCAGCGCATGGTTGTCGGGATTTCCCTGTTCCAAAACTTTACTCTATTTTGGCGCAGTGTTGGGAATGCCCTTAGACTCTTTAATATAGAAATGAGACCGTACGTTTGGAATATCTGAAAAAAGGAAATGAGATCCAATAATTGGGACGTACGTAGTACTTTTCACCCTCAAACCATGGCGATATTTTTACTTTTTTTTTTTTTTGTTCTTGGAAACCAACATGCTATACTTGAGCTACAGTGGTTTGTGCAAACCCAAAGAGCTTATAGAGTGGGAAAGAGATTTCATTTTTCATAATTATTTTGTTTGATTAAAGAGAATATATACATATGTATATGGGTACTATATCATAGAACAAATAAGGATGCATAAGCGTCAAATATTCAGCAACAAAATTAGATTTATAAATAATTCTACATATACTGCTGTAGATTTATCATCTGCTATAGTCGGTAACGCTTGGAAAGTGTGAACCAATATATATCAGACATAAGGTAAAAATGAGTTTATAAAGAATAGAACAACTAATTTTGTTATTTAACTTTCTTTCAAAAAGTTTGTTATTTAACTTATTTAACCTCTTAGGATCAACCTTGCTACACCTCAAAGTTAGCCATGGGGATGGACAAAAAAGAACACAGTTGCAGCCAAAAGAAATTAAGAGATGGATTCCAAACTAGAATCGTAATGACTGAAATAAGAAATCTTTGGATGACTCTTCAATTGTTCGTGCCTAGTATAAGGCAATATCATGACATAGGGGAAGATTTGGGCATTGATAAGGCGATACCATGCGTAGTATAATGGATGTAAAGGTGTCAAGATGGGTGAGGCCCGCCCGAAAAAGCCGGGGACCATAGGCCGGCCCATAACAGGCCGGTCAGAGTCACAGGCCATTACCCGCCGTCCAACAGGCGGGTTGGTTCAGACCTACTGACACGTAAAAAAAAATTATTTAAAATGTTTGACAGAGAGCAATTCTCTCTGCCATATAAAGGTGCCTACAGCAGTAGGCGCCCTAGCCCACAGGAGCCACTTTTTGACCGAAATTCAATTTTTTTTTAATTGTCATGTCAATAGTTGGGATTTGGAATATACTATAAGTCTATAACTATAGTGATGCAAATTAATGAATAGTTGTTTATGTTGTTATATTTTAAATTTCAAAAGTTTAAGTATTAAAACTACTTAGTTGACGGCTATATAATTTAATGTAAACAATATTTGAATTTCATGGTTTTTTTATGCAATAAAATATTTGATGCTTATTATTAAAAATTTTAATTTTATTTTATTATATGTTTACTTTTTAAGTAGAATTTAAAAATAAAAATTGCTAGTGATATCTCTAAAAAATATGACTTGTGATATCTCTAAAAAATGTGGCAAATTTCCTATTTAAGAGGCCCACATTGGCCAGGTCAACCCGTGACAACATGGGCCATGCAGGTGGCCCAGGCTTTAGACAAAAAATTGGACCGGCCAGACCAAAATCCCGCTTGTACGGGCTATTTTCCATTGCGGGCTGGGTCGCACCTTTTTTGACACCTCTAAATGGATGGATTATCAATTGAGGGGGGGGGGGGGCGGGGGGGGGGCA
>CAVNYN010219099.1:0-90597 GCA_963692815.1 Nyctanthes arbor-tristis
GGGGTATCTTGTTCAAAAGGTAATTAGCTGACAATACAGCTTCACCCCGTATATTTTGTGGCAACCCCGAACTTAGTAGCATTGCATTCATCGTTTCTTTTAAAGTACAATTTTCCCATTATGCAACGCCATTTTGTTAGTGTGTATAAGATACAGTGAACTCATATTTAATTCCGTGTTGAGCCCATATTTCAACAAATGGTGATTCGTACTCACCACCCTGGTCACCTCGCAACACCTCAATTTTCTTATTAAATTGATTTTTCAACTTCATTTTTACCGCAAATGAATTTCTCTATGGCTTCATCTTGGCTTTTAAGCAAATATACATAATAATATTTTGTGCTTTTGTCATTGAAAATGATGAAATACTTATTGCCACCTCTTGTTTGTATAGATTTCAAGTCACACACATCTATGTGAATTAAATCAAGTGGCTCTGTGTTTTCTTCAATTGTTTGGAAAGATGACCTTGTCAGTTTCAGTTCAACACATGTTTGGCACTTATGGTTTGAATCAACATTCCATATTGATTCAAACCATAAGTGCCAAACATGTGTTGAACTGAAACTGACAAGGTCATCTTTCCAAACAATTGAAGAAAACACAGAGCCACTTGATTTAATTCACATAGATGTGTGTGACTTGAAATCTATACAAACAAGAGGTGGCAATAAGTATTTCATCATTTTCAATGACAAAAGCACAAAATATTATTATGTATATTTGCTTAAAAGCCAAGATGAAGCCATAGAGAAATTCATTTGCGGTAAAAATGAAGTTGAAAAATCAATTTAATAAGAAAATTGAGGTGTTGCGAGGTGACCAGGGTGGTGAGTACGAATCACCATTTGTTGAAATATGGGCTCAACACGGAATTAAATATGAGTTCACTGTATCTTATACACACTAACAAAATGGCGTTGCATAATGGGAAAATTGTACTTTAAAAGAAACGATGAATGCAATGCTACTAAGTTCGGGGTTGCCACAAAATATACGGGGTGAAGCTGTATTGTCAGCTAATTACCTTTTGAACAAGATACCCCGTAAGAAGCAAGGGAAAAGTCCACATGAATTATGGAAAGGTAGACAACCTTCTCATAGATATTTACGAGTGTGGGGGTGTCTTCCTAAGGTAGTTGCACCTACACCAAAATAAGTGAAAATAGGTCCAAAAACAGTTGATTGCATCTTCATTGGTTAATGTACATAACTGTAATGCATATCGACTTCTTCTACATCAGTCAAAAATCCCAGACATACACAAAAATATGATAATGGAATCTAGGAATGTTTCATTCTTCGAACATACATTTCCATGTGGGTCAAAGGAAGAAGCAAGCTCTTCAAAAAAGGTTCATGAGACTATGGATGATAGTCATGAACAAGGAAATGAAGGAATTGCTAAAGAGGTTGACCCTAGGCATAGTAAAAGGGTTAGGATCGAAAAGTCATTTGGTCCGGACTTTCTAAAGTATAACTACTAAGAAGCAGAAACTTCCACAGAAGGTCCTCAGCAAAAAGAGGCAATTTAGAGTGAAATTGATTCCATCTTGCAAAATCATACTTGGGAACTTGTGGACCTTCCTCTGGGTTGTAAATCCCTGGGATACATAGGGATATTCAAAAAGAAAATGAAAGCAAATGCAACAACCAACAAGTACAGTGCCAGACTTGTGATAAAAGGTTATAAACAACAGGAAGGCCTTGATTACTTTGAAATATATTCTCTAATAACAAGAATAACGTCTATCAGAACAATTCTAGCTATCATAGCATTGCGAAAGCTAGGGATACATCAAAGGAATGTAAAGATTGCCTTTCCAAACGGTGATTTAGTAGAAGAAATTTACATCAAACAACCAGAGGCATTTAAAGCACCGGGATAGGAACACAAGGTGTGTAAACTGGTGAATTCATTGTATGGATTGAAACAAGCACCAAAACAATGACATGAAAAATTTGACAAAATTTTGGTGGAGTGTGGATTTAAAATCAATGAATGTGACAAGCTAAAATCATAAAATGATTAAATCCACTAATGACACATTAAAATCACCGTTTGACATCAAAAATATGGGATTGGCTGATTTAATTCTTGGAGTTAAAACTTCAAGAACGCATGATAGACTTGTGTTAGTCAGTCACACTATGTTGACAAAATTCTTGGGAAATTTAACAATGATGATTTAGGAAGAACAGCCAGAATCCTGATAGATACAAGTCAGCATATATCAAAGAATAGAGATGATGATATCTCACAAATTGAATATTCCAGGGTCATTGGAAGGCTTATGTACTTGACGAGTTGTACAAGACCATATATAGCTTACACAACTAGTAGGCTAAGTAGATATACAAGTAATCCTATTACAGACCATCCGAAAGCAATCATAAGAGTACTAAGGTACTTGAAATATACTAGTGACTACGGGCTGCACTATACCAGATATCCAACTATTGTCTAAGGATACAATGATGCTAACTGGATATCTGATATATATAAAAGAGTCAAAATCTACAAGTGGATTTATGTTTACTTTAGGCGATACAGCTATATCGTGGAAATCCTCTAAACAAATAGTTAAAGCTACGTCCACTCTGAAGTCTGAGTTTATTGCTTTTCACAAGTATGGTGAAAAAACAGAATGGCTACGACATTCTATATAAGACGTTCCTAAATGGCCAAAGCATGTGCCTGCTATCTACATGCATTGTGACAGTGAATATGCAGTTGACAAGGCATAGAGCAATATGTATAATGGTACGTCTAGACATATTCGTCGAAGACATAATACCATTAGGCAACTAATATCGACTAGGGTTATCTCCACTAACTATGTAAAATCAAAAGATAATCTGGCGAATCTGCTAACGAAAGGCTTAAATCGAGATTTAGTGGTAAAGTCCTCAAAAGGAATGGGATTAAAATCCCTGAAGAGAGAAGTCGATACAAACGAAACCCAACGTAGTTGGTTGGAGATCCCAAGATCTAGGTTCAAAGGGACAACCTAATTGTGAAGACTTAGTTAGGCTCCTGTAGATCTTCGAGACTTTCTTTTTGTAACAATGATATGGGAAAAGTGAGGTTAAGTCAAAATGCTTGCAATGATTCTTATAGGTTGAGCAAAATCACCTATGTGAGAGAGATGTGGAGCCACTTCAAAGGGAATTGTTTGGGGTTCAATTCTTAGAAACTCTCGAGATCACCAGGCAGATGTTCTTGGCCACATACAAACATAATGCTGAGAACCAAACGGTGTCCGGGAGAATCTTGTGTTAAGTATATCAATCTTTACACAAACAACAAAATAGTTTAAGGACATCGAGTCTACTAGTCAGCTACTAAAGTAGATATACTTTGGTAATGGAGGGTTTAAAGGGTTTCACCTACCTATCTAATGCAGGGTTCCACAATTGAACTTTATCACATCAATTTCCATTCATGTGGGGGAATGTTGAAAAAGTAGACATTTTGGACGTAACTTTGAGTGATATCCAATTCTTAAATTTGAGATATAAATTTGAAATTCTATTTTTCTCGTCGAGAGCTTTGAAAACATATGTTTATTTGCCCAAAATGGTAGTTGGGTGAATGAGAAATTGAGTCTCAAAGTTTATCATAAGAAACGGGTTTAAGTGTTGGGAAAGCCTTGTCCCACATTGGAAAGGTTGTAATCCAATGATTTAGTTAAATATGTTTACATATTTGTAACATGTAAATTGTGTAGCTAAGAGGCTCCCTTTTGCGTGCACACCCCGAAGGGGTGCAAATCATGGATCATAAATACACTTCGGTTGAACTAGTTCAGGCCAACTTTGTGGAGCATGGTCACAATTCTAGGTCAAACTGAAAAAATGCAATAAAGGCAAGAACGGTGGCAAAAGCTCTATGTTAGGGCCTATTGAAGGAATTTCTAAAACAAAATTCATAGGAATATGCTACAATTGTGACAAGCTTGGTCACAAAGTTGTTGAATGTAGACTGCCAAAAGGGGTAACCAAAAAGAGGCAAACATGATTGATGGTATTGTACAAGATGTGTCTGAAATGAGTCTTGTAGTTGTGGTCTCTGAGGAGAACTTTGTTAGTTCGAATCCCAGGGAATGATGGATTGACACAGGTGCTACAAGACATGTTTGTTTTGACAAAAAACTTTTTAGTTCCTTTGAAGCTATTGAAAATGGTGAAAAGTTGTTTATGGGAAATTCTACCACTTCCAAGGTCAAGGAGATTGGAAAAATGGCCCTCAAGATGATTCTGGCAAAGAATTGACTTTGACCAATGTGTTGTATGTGCTGGAAATTCGCAAGAATTTGGTGTCCGGTTATTTGTTCAACAAGAATGGCTTTCGTATAGTGCTTGAGTATGATAAAGTTATTATATCTAAGAGTGGAATGTTTGTTGGCAAAATGTATGCTTGTGATGGGCTTTTTAAGCTCGATCAATGTAATGACTCTCATGATAAAAATGAATAAAACAAATCTCTCTTTTGTTTATTTGCTCGAGTCGTCTAATTTATGGCATGGTAGCCAGGGCATGTTAATTATAACACAATTCGTCACTTAATTAACTTGAATTGCGTACAACATTCCATATTGATTCAAACCATAAGTGCCAAACATGTGTTGAAGCGAAACTGACAAGGCCATTTTCCAAACAATTGAAAGAAACACGGAGCCATTTGATTTAATTCACACCAATGTGTGTGACTTGAAATCTGTACAAATAAGAGGTGGCGATATGTATTTTATCACTTTCATTGATAATAGTACAAAATATTGTTATGTGTAATTTGATTAAAAGCAAAGATGAAGCTATAGAGAAATTCATTCTCTAGAAAAATGAAGTTGAAAATCAACTTAATAAGAAAATTAAGGTGTTGCGAAGTGATCGGGGTGAGTATGAATCACCATTTGTTGAAATTTGTGCTCAACACGAACTTAGACATGAATTCACTGCGCCTTATACACCCCAACAAAATGGCATTGCAAAATGGAAAAATTGCACTTTGAAGGAAACGATGAATGCAATGCTAATAAGTTCCGGGTTGCCACAAATTACTTGGGGCTATGTTGTCAGCTAATTACCTTTTGAGCAAGATACCCTGTAAGAAGTAAGGGAAAAGTCCATATGAACTATGGAAAGGTATACAGCCTTCTAAAAGATAATTACGAGTATGGGGGGTGTCTGACTAATATTGTTGTACTTGCACCAAAGAATGTGAAAATAGGTCCAAAAATAGTTAATTACATCTTCGTTGGTTATGTACATAACAGTAGTGCATATCGACTTCTTGTGCATGAGTCAAAAATCCCAGACATACAAAAAAAAATGATAACAGAATCAAGGAATGCTTCATTCTTTGAATAGACATTTCCATGTAGGTTAAAGGAAGGAGCAAGCTCTTCCAAAAAGGTTCATGAGACTATGGATTATAGTCATGAACAAAGAAATGAAGGAAATACTGAAGAGGTTGAACATAGGCGTAGTAAAAGGGTCAAGGCCGAAAAATCATTTGGTGTACATGTTGGAAAGTGAACCTCAAAACTACCAAGAAGCGATAACTTCTACAGAAGGTCCTCAGTGGAAAAAAAGTAATTCAGAGTGACACTGATTTCATCTTGTAAAATCATAGTTGGGAACTGGTGGAACTTCCTCCAGGTTGTAAAAGCCCCTAATACAAATGGATATTCAGAAAAAAAAAATGAAAACAGATGGAACAATCGATAAGTACAAGGCTAGACTTGTGATAAAAGGTTACAAAAAATGGGAACGCCTTGATTACTTTGACATATATTCTCCAGTAATGAGAATAACGTCTGTTAGAACAATTCTAGCTATCATAGTGTTGTGAAAGCTCGAGGTACATCAAATGGGTGTAAAGACCGCCTTTCTAAATGATGATTTAGAGATCAAGAAATTTACATGGAACATGCAGAGGGATTTAAAGCACTGAGGCAGGAACATAAGGTGTGTAAACTGGTGAAGTCATTGTATGGCTTGAAACAAGCACCAAAACAATGGCATGAAAAATTCGATAATGTTATGGAGTGTGGATTTAAAATCAAAAAATGCGCCAAGTGTGTCTATGTGAAAGATACATAAAATGACTGTGTCTATATGAGTCTTTATGTAGATGATATGCTCATTGTTGGTAGCAATCATAAAATGATTAAATCCACTAATGACGTGTTGAAATCATGGTTTGACATGAAAGATATGGGGTTTGATCTATGTGATTTTTGAAGTTAAAAATTCAAGAACACCTGATGGACTTGTGTTAGTCAGTCACCCTATGTTGACAGAATTCTTGGGAAATTTAACAATGATGATTTAGGAATAGCCAAAACCCTGATAGATACAAGAGAGGTGAGGGTGTCTTGAAAGTTGAATATTCCAGGGTCATTGGAAGTCTTATATACTTGATGAATTGTACGAGATCAGAAATAGCTTACGCAGTTAGTAGGCCAAGTTGGTATACGAGTAATCCAGGAACTGACCATTGGAAAGCAATCATGAGAGTAATTGTACTTGAGATATACTCGTGAGTACGGGCTGCACTAAAATAGATATCCAACTGTTGTTGAAGGATACGGTGATGCTAACTGGATATATGATATAAAAGAGTCAAAGTCTACAAGTGGATTTGTGTTTACTTTAAGAGGTGCAACTATATCGTGGAAATCATCTAAACAAATAGTTATAGCTAGGTCTACTATGGAGTCTGAGTTTATTTCTTTTCACAAGTGTGGGGAAGAAGCAAAATGGCTACAACAATTTATAGGGGACATTCCAGAATGGCCAAAGCTTGTGCCTGCTATCTGCATGCATTGTGACAGTCAATCTGCGATTGGCAGGACACAGAGCAATATGTATAATAATAAGTCTAGACATATTCATCGAAGACTTAAATATCATTAGGCAATTAATCTCGACTAGGGTTATTTCGGGTGACTATGTAAAGTCAAAAGATAATCTAGGGGATCCGCTAATGAAAGGCTCAAATCGAGCTTTAGTGGTAATGTTCTCAAAAGGAATGGGATTAAAACCCCTAAAGATATTCAATACAAAAGAAACCCAACCTAGTTGACTAGAGATCCCAAGATCTAGGCTCAAAGGGATAACATAACTGTAAAGACTTAGTTCAGTCACTGTAGGGGTTCGAGACTTTCTTTATGTAACAGTGATATGTGAAAATTGAGGTTCAGTGGAAATTCTTTTAATGATTCTTATAGGTTGAAGAGAATCACCTGTGTAAGAGAGAGTGGGGCCGCTTCAAAGGGAATTGTTTGGAGTTCAATTCTTAGAAACTCCCGCTGAACCAGTCAGATGTTTATGGCCACAAATGAACATAATCATGGGAACTGAACTGTGTCAGGGAGAATCCAGTGCTAAATATATCAATCTTCACACGAACAGCAAAAAAGTTCAAGGACATCGAGTCTACTAGTCAGCCAGTAAAGTAAATATACCTTGTCCCACATTGGAAAGGTTGTAATCCAATGAATTAGTTAAATATGTTTACATATTAGTAATATGTAAATTGTGTAGCTGAGAGGCTCTCTCTTGCATGCACACCCGTAGGGGGTGCAAATCACAAATCAGAAATACACTTCAGACCATTGAACTTGTTTGCAAGCGCGACTTGCGTACACGAATGCTGAACCAAAAGCAAGCACCTCGTCTGATCAAGCACGCGCGCCCGCAAGGGGTGCAAATAACAATTAAGAAATACATTTTAGACCATTGAACTTGTGTGTGAGCGCGAACTGCGTACACAAATGTCAAGCCCAAAGTGGGCGCCTGGTCTAATTGAGTTTTGCTAAAATAAGCTGCGGAATTTTTAACACTTAAATCATATGCTAAAATGTGAAGACTTGTGACTGTTGATGTTCCTATCATTCACCTCTGTTGAATTCACATTTATTTTTTGGCTTTTGACATGCCTTATTTTGCCTATATAAAGGACCATTTTCTAGCCTTTTAAGACACACGAATTCTCCACATTTTCTTACCTTATACTTCCTTATTGAGATACTTTTTAGGCACGTTTTCGGTTGGCGTAGGTAGGAAATTTGTTGCTCTATTCCAGCGTCGTTTTCTCCAGGTCTCGACTATTGTATCTTGGGAAACAGACATCCAATGTATTGGAAACGAATCTATTTTAAAGAAAATGTATCAAACACAGGCCTCAGTTTCTGTTTACTTTCTGTTCCTTATAGAGGCTTCTATTTACATTCTATTTATTTTCGGTGTACAGTTTACGTTCTGTTTCTAATAGAAGGTTCTGTTTACGTTTTGTTTCAATTTCTAACGGAGGTCTCTGTTTATATTCTAGTTACTTTATGTTTCTAACTGAGGTTTCTTTTGACGTTCTATTTTTATTTCTAGCAGAGGTTTTTGTAAACGTTCTATTTGCCTTCTGTTTGTAACATACTGCTTGTTATACAGGCCTATATATAATTCATAGCAATTATTATTCTTAGAAACTCACAATCACTAGCTTTTGATACAAGTTTTCTTGAGAAGGATTTTTTTGGCAGAGATCTTCATATGAGGCACACGATTTGTAGGGGTGTAAAGAGGCTATTTAGATTAACCCCTAGTGACCCCTATACTGTATTTGGCCCTTTAACACCTAAAAAGCTCCCGGGGAATGTTTCTGAATTACTATTGTTTTATTATAAAATTTATATTCATGAATTACTATTTTATTCACTACTAACTTTAAGAGCATTAAAGATGTTTATAAGTTCCCCAATTAATATAAATAGGGGTGAAAAATAAAGCTCAAATGCCCCTAAGAATACGAGAAGCAGATTAGTAAATGCTTCTACAAATGACGCCCCTAATAATAAATTGGGGCGTACTGGACACAAAAAACGCCCCATTATAATATACATGCCATGTAGGCAACTCATTCTATTAGAGGCACATATTTAAATGTCCCAAATAAATTTAAACAAATAGGGGCACTTATTAATGCACATAATCTTAATTAAATATTAAATTAATATTCGCTATAGAGACATATCCATGTGCCCCTAATATGTTCAAAATTTAATAAAATATTTAATTTAATTATATTCCCACACGTAATTAATTATATATATATATTCATTCATTATTTTATAAAATCAAAATGTTTTTAATAAATTGAGACAATATATTAATATCAAAAATAAAATTATAACATTTGAAATAAATTGTACATGATCAAACATTGCAAATGAAATAGCATATCATTTGATTGAATAATATTCGAAAGTACAACTACAATCAACATGATTTGATAGACACTTAGACATACCCATAAAACGGTAAAAATAATTACATACATCTAATGACAAGGCAAAACCTAGTTTGGTTTAATACGATTTGTCCACAAGGGATGTCCTGGAACTCCTACATCATACTGAAGTAAATATGAAGTCTAGATCATTGTGCATCTTGTAACCACTCCATTAGGGTACGGCATCTACCACAGATACTAAAAGGAGGACTGTTGTTACGCATTAAGAATTTCTTGTTTCTCATATTCTTCATCCCATGGTACTTTTCCAAACTGAAAAAAGAAAAAGATCGGAAGAGCGTCGTGTAGTAAATCAAGATCTGCCTGAAGCTCCCAAACAAGGAGGGAAAAAGATTGTGCACGGGGGAAGAGTTATAGGGAAAGAAAGAAAAGATCCTGAGGCAAGAAAAATTGAGAAATTTCCCAGCCATGTCTGGTGTGTCTGTCACACAACATAGAACTTTGCAAAACATGAATACTACCATAAAGAAATAGAATAAAGAGCAAAAGAAACCACTAAATTGCCTTTAACAAAAACGTATGCCATACCTCGTGATTTATTTTCTCACCAAAATGCAATGTGCCGTGATCCTCAAACGAAGCTAGCAAACGAACAACCTCATGATCTGAATCATCTAAAAGCCTGCAACCGGCAGAAGGCCCAGCTGAAGTTGGACCTGCTTCAGTTGAAGACAATCCAGATGTACTTCAAGGATTGGCTGTGCTTGTTATAACAGAACGATTCCTTAGTTGAGGTAAATTCACATTAGCTATAGGATACTCGGATGGCAGAGTTTCAGCGCATATCTGTGCATCATCATTATCTTCCCAATTTGCTTCATTAAATAGAGCTCCATATTGTGCTCCATTTTTTGGGCCTGGACCATTCTTCTTGAAGACCTTACAGAGCACATAAGTGTCATGGAAAACATAGGGACCGTGAACACCAATTTGATCAAGGTGACTCTTACAAAGTGTTTTATAGATGGATGAATTACTGAATAATGGCATCATAATTCCATCTTAAATAGGAATTAATTTGAAAAATGATGATAGCCATCCAGAAGTGTAAAATTACATGAACTCTTTTCACCAAGCAATCACTTCTCTAGCTATCAAAATTTTAGTAGCCTAAATTTCTATCTGTGGCAACATTTATTTCTTGTCAAAAATTGAATTAGACTGCTGACATTTCTCATAGCTGTGAAATTCTTCATCTTAGTTAAACATGTCATTTGTTACCTCTTACTTCTTAGGGTAAAGACCAAAATCTCTATCCAATGTTAATCACATCTAACCAAGCACCAGCTTTCTATTCATAAACATACTCTATCAAGTCAGCCTAGGTGTCTCTTGTATGTATGCATCTATCAGTTCATTCTTATTCTTGCTTACCGTGTAACAAGTAATGAAATCAATCAAGGACACAAGGTTCTAATTGTCATGGAGTAGGTTACAAGTGTTGTATAGACTAGTATTTCTTGTAAATGTATCTCCATATATTATTCAAAGCTTTCCAAATGAGTTAGACATAGAAGAATTAATAGCTAAATATAAACTTATTGTACTAGGGGGGCATATATATACATAGAACGAAATCTATTGGCAAATAATTGACCCTTCGTATATTTTCTAACTTAAGGAAAAGCAAGAGAGTATGCTGAATTTTTTGAAGCTTGTAAAAAGGCAATTGACTACATGGAACAACATACCAATAAGTCTTTCAATTGTTTTCAAGCATGAAATTTATTGCATCCCATATATCAAATTGGAACCTGCATCAAATTGAATACATAGGGTAATGAATATTGGCAAAAAAATTATTATTTTCAATTTCAATAGTAGAAATCAAAACTTATTAGTCTATTCCATCATTTCAAGCATGCCACTAAAGTATAACAATTGTACAGTGCATATATATAAGTATTTATTCAAGAGGAAAGGGGTAGGAGAATAGAGTTAAATTGCACAGCAAACCTACCAAAGAAAGCATTATTTGTACTAAAAAATTCAAGCTCAAATAAAATGTGCTAAGAACACAGAAATGTTGATACCTTGGCCTTCTCAAACAAAGCTTCAATTTTTATATTAAATTACTTATCAGGTCTACTAAATAGCATGATATATGTAAAATTAAATTTACTAACTCGGAATTATCAATCATATCTACTTTCTGCTAGAATAGCACTCAAAATAGATTGCAAATCATCAAATAAGCTTTTGCGAGAAGATAGGATACTTACAACTCCAAAATTTTTGCAAATTCTCTCTAACGCAAGGACTAAATCTGAATATCACATAACTGTACAATACATTACATACCCATTTCTCAGAAAAGAAAAACACATACAGAGTGACAGAGCAAATTCAAAAAATGCAGAATAACATAATATTTGATGTTGTATTACTGACTGAAGAAGGCAGAATTCGAAAGGCAGAAAGAAGAAAAAAGAATTTAGTGATAAAAAGACATGCTTGATGTAGCAAAATTGGAAGTAAGAGTAGAGAAGTAGAATTGCCGATAGATGACAAGGCTGGAGAGGGTCCTGGCGTGCGATCTGACCTTGGAGCTTCCAATCAATGGGGCCGTTGACAGAAATTTGGTCCGATTTTGGGTGCGCAATTTTTCAGTGGTCTGAGTGGAGAAGGGAAGAGGACGATTTTTGGGATGTGGAGGGATTTTTTTTTCTGGTCGGTAAATGAAAATATGAGGACGGGCGTTTGGAAAAATGAAAATAAGAAGCGGGAAGTGAAATAGAAATGGTATGAACACATTATTTGGTATCGATTTTTATTATTTGTGTAAACTAATATTAATAGAGTTAATAGAGGTGGAATTTACTTTCGCCCCAATTTCAAACAAAAAAAAAAGGAATTTACTTTCGCCCCTAATTAGGTATTAGGGGCCTTTTTATTGGCCCTAAATATTAGTAATAGAGGCCAAACATATTTTCATCCCTAATTAAATATTAGGGGCTTTTTTATTTGCCACAATTATTCTAAATAGAGACTAAACATGCTTCTGTCCCTATTTCATTATTGGGTAATTTCACAAAAGGACCCTAACGTTTGAAGGTGCTGCGGGATTGGACCCTATCCTTTTCAACTCGGCAATTACAACCTTAACCTTCTACTGTTCATGCACAAAAAGGACCTTGCCATCCATTCAGTTAAATTCTCCCGTTACGAAATAGGCTAATTTTCACAAAAGGACCCTAACATTTGAAGCTACTTGTGGAATTGGACCCTATCCTTTTTAACTTGGCAATTACAACCCGAGCCTACTACTGTTCACGCACAAAAGGACCTTTCCATCCATTTCTGTTAAATTCTTCTGTTATCAAATATCAAGGTGCATCTTCCCACACAAAACAACACAAAGGGTATTTTATTTCTTATATTTGTACAAGAATTTATTCTATTCTTCTTGAATAAATGGTATCCAGTATACAAAATATATTGGTGCACAAGTGCATTTATATATATTTAAAAATGATTTTTCAACAAGTTATATGTTGGTAGCTCTAAAGTGTTAAAGGTGTGAAAAAGTATCGATGTTGAGTATTGAGTCTAGGCACACTTAAGCGCAATGATACGTGATAAAGCGCGATTACTGCGTGACAAAGCGTGTAACTTCAATTTTTAAATATGTATAAGCACTGCTTAAGTATCATCTAGATGAGCTTTTTAGAACCTTATTAATGTTCCACACATATATATTTAAAAATGATTTTTTGAAATATATATATATATATATATGGCATCCTCCCTCTACGGATGGGATTTAATTTGGAGCAAAATCCACTTTTTTGAAGGATTTTTATGTCGTTATGGAATCACAGGATGGGTTATCACTCAATGTTGAGGAGAATGATTTTTGAAGAAAATTTTGTACATAATGATATACATGGCGTCAAAATTTTGTGACTCCAATGGTGTATAATTTAAGCTAAACCTTTTCTTCAATGGTGTATTAGTTCTTCTAAGGATACTAAAAATTCATTTCCCCATTAATGTTGAGGATTTGCTTTTATCCATGCTTTTATAACTTATCAGAGAGCTTAAGTGTGCATAGACTCGATACTCAACATTGATGCTTTTTCACGCCTTAACACTTTAGAACTAGCAACATATAACTTGTTAAAAAATCATTTTTAAACATATATAAGTGCACTTGTGTACCAACATATTTTTTTATACTGGGTATCATTTATTCAAGAAGATAAGAATAAATTCTTGCACGAATATAAGAAATAAAATACCCTTTGTGTTGTTTTGTGTGGGAAGATGCGCCTTGATATTTGATAAGGGAAGAATTTAACAGAAATGGATGGAAAGGTCTTTTTGTGTGTGAACAGTAGTCGGCTCAGGTTGTAATTGCCAAATTGAAAAGGATAGGGTCCAATCCCGCAAGTAGCTTCAAACGTTAGGGTCCTTTTGTGAAAATTAGCCTATCTGGTAATGGGAAAATTAACGGAATGGAAGGCAAGGTCCTTTTGTGCATGAACAGTAGAAGGTTAGGGTTGTAATTGTAAGTTGAAAAGGATAGGGTCCAATCCCACAGCACCTTCAAACGTTAGGGTCATTTTGTGCAAATTAGCCTTTCATTATTAGTAGGGACATATCTCTTATTTTGCCTCAAGTTGATTGTCCCTAACACTCTCAAGTTGATAGTGATTATTTCTTTGATATTTGATATTTGATATTTTTACTCGTGATGAGATTATATAAATAGTTAAAAATTTTGTCTCGTTACAATAGAAAATTCAAAATGTTGAATTTCAAAGAGAAGTGGGGATTGCCGAGGTGAACATCCATCGAAGTGTTAATGCGGGGATTCCAATGGGTAAAGAATGAGCATACGAATGTTAGCGGACCCTTATGCGTTGAATACGGCATAGTTAATTTAATACAGAAAGTTAATTATGTCGGATTAGAACATCTCTACTTTAAAGTCAAGGTAAAATGTCTTAAGTGATGAAAGAGATAAAGAGAAAAACGAGAGAGAAATTGATATAGAGAGAGAGAAAAGTGAAAAAAAGAATAGAGAGATAGAGAAATTCAAAAATAATAATGAAGACGAATGTAGATATATAGCATGACGCTTCACAGGAAGAAAAAATGAAGAAAAATACGGTAAAAAAGTTTAAAATGATTAAAAAAAGAAAATTAAAAGAAAATAGGAAACAATGATACTCATTAATTTTTTTATGTGTATCTCTCATGTTAAATTTTGAGCCAAGACATTTCATTTGACTTTGCATTAAAGATGCTCTTAGATGGTAACTATTAACGCACAGAGTAATTGCGAATAAGGTGAATCAAGGCAGTGACATCAGTAGTCAATGTCATTACTTATTAGGCGAAAGTCATATACAATTCACCTAGGGGCATGTTACAAACATATCTTAGGACTTGTTTGGTACTCTATGTTTTTTCATTTATAAATTCACATATTATGATTTGATTGTTGATTTGACAACTACTTAACAATTACCACGCATTTCAAACTTCAATTAAATCTCTATCACTCATTTCTACTAATTATAAATTCCCTTTATAAATTATAAAAATAAATGGAACCAAACAAGCTCTTAATCTGAAAAATGAAAATTATGTAAGACAACTAAAAATTTATGATTCTTTTTTTCTTTTTTTGGTTAATAATATATCCAAAAACACATAGACAATACATTAGCACTTCAGGTCTCATACAATCATATCAATATGAATGTGTTTAGTCCCAATCAATGGCTCTAAAATTTACAATCATACATACAACCCTTCACATCAAAGTTCACTAACTTCCAAGCCCCCTTCACGTGAAGCTTTCTCAATTGAAGGTGCCAATTTCCAGGAAATAGTGTGAGCAAACTTTATGAAAATGTTTATTCCGGACATCGGTAACAGTTTGTTCCATAGCCGTACAATTCTCAATTTCCGAAGTGGTAAGTAAAATTAGAAGCGGCCTGTGAATGGGCAATGTTCAAAAGTTCAACAAATTGGCCAAAGGTGTGAAATTCTCAAGCCAAGGGCTTCTTAATTGTGCCCATAAAGAGTCTTGAGTCCAATCCATGCTGAATTTTGGCACTTGGAGGTCACCCAATTTCTCTTCACCATTTGGTAACACTATACTGTTGTTACTGTAATTCCTCCCTAAACTTTCCTCTGATCCATCACTGGATTCACCCTCCAAAACCACTGTTTCTTCATTTTTCAGTGGATTAACTGTCTTTTCTTGTACTTCCATGGCTGCAGCTCTCTGCTCCATTACCTTAAGGGAGGTTGCCTTTCTATATATTTTACACAATACGATGTTACATGTGTCCGGTAGTCGATACTCGTTCATAATCCAATCAGTCTTTTCGCCTCGAGTCGCTCTTCCCTTATAAAACACGAGTGTCTTTTTCAGGCCGAACAATACCTTGGGGTCCGATAAGCTTAGTATTTTACGATCCGAGCCTGTGGCCTTCCAAAACCCATTTTCAGTTGTCCGGTTAGGCCTCCCTCCACTCCCATGTTTCTTGTCCCTTGGCACAAAGAAGTACCATTCCCTCTCTCCAATTTTCGCCATCCCTATTTTCGACAAATTGAACAAGTGTTAACGATTAGTAGGACAAAATGCACTTCTTTCGAGATGTCCTAATTCTTTTTTTTTTTTAATTCTGAATCAGACTGTTAAGTGACTTAAGACTCGACTTGTAAACTAAAAATAAAAATCGAGATTACTTACCTGGCAACTCCCAAGGATCGTGACGGTAGATATTAAGAAAGCCGATGATATCCGTACTACGCATTTTCTTCCCCAGCACCATATTCTTAAGGTAGAAACTTAGAAGCTCTTCCTCGGTCGGATGAAACCTAAAGCCCGGCAACTTAAGCTCGACCGATGTCGATTCGTCCATTGATATTAGATTCGATGGAAAATGTTTGTTTATGTTGTAATTTTGTGTGAATGCAGAAGAATTATAGCACTGCATGCTTCCAAATACTATGAGTGATGGGCGTATTTATAAAACGGGAAGACCTGAGTCTTTGTGGGACACTAAAGAATGAGTCTTTGATAAATGACAGAATGAAAAATAGAAACAAGAAATCATTTCACGCGTTTATCTTTTTAGGCCTTGAAATGTCTTCAAGTTTGTTTCAAATTTCTAAGAAAATATAGTGGTCCGATAATTTGATCAACGCAAAATTATCTTGACTTTTTTTTTTTTGGAAAGTAAAATCATCTTGACTTAGTCATACGAGCAAATAATATTGATGTTAGTGGTTTTTTTTTTTTCCATTTATCGTAATTTTAATTATGAAATAAGACGTGAGAGTCGAGTGTGTGAATTGAAAGAAATGAATGGAATTCTTTCGGGTTCATGAGTTCAATACATGTAATCGATTTCTTTGGATGACTTCGTCCATGATTGCTAGAGCTTCAAACATCAATCAAGAATTTTGACTACCTTAAACAAACAAAAGTAAATTTGTTTTATAGTAATAATAATAATTCTTATTCTTCAATTCTTTAAACAGAAACGATATTGATTGCTCCTGTATGGAGTGAAAATATTCGCTGATTTTACTAATTCAAAATCCAGTTAATCATTTTTGACTAATATAGAAACTAATGCAGTTTATTGTTTCTATTTAAATAAAAGTAATAAACCAAAAATAAATAACAAAAATGAACGAGGTGATTAATTAAGTAAATAAATAAAAAATTAAATCGTGTGAGTTGATTGTGTTAAAGAAAACGTAATTTACATTTTTATCCCTCTGTATATTATTTTTGTTTTATTACTTAGAATTAGAGAAACATCGTAACTTAGAATTATAGAAACATGGTACTTCAAAAAAAAAAAAAAAGAATTAGAGACATATCATTTAAAGGGGAAGATTTGCACAAAAAACAAGACTTTAGAGTGAAAATACAAGGAAATCATATAAAATCAAATGTTTAGCGTCATAAATCATGTAAAATGCCTGTATGATGTATATGTATGAGCCCACCACATTACTTGTTGGGGAAGAAGTGCTATTAGTACTTATAAGATAGACGAATTTATACACATCCACGTGATTTCACACACACACTTAAAAAGTTGTTCTTTTGAGTAAGATGGAGATGTGGGCACTTAATTGTACATGTGGCGTGTACAAATTTGTATCGTTAAGCATGTACAAATACCATTTCTTATTGATACAGGTCATGTTGGCTCGTATGATTAATGTGACGTGTTCATATACACGCCACATGAGTATTTGACATTATTTATAATGTAAAACGTTTGATTTTATATCATTTCTAGTAGAAATATGCGTTTTGAAATGTTAGAATCGGAGAACACAACAATCTCAAAAGTTATGAGTAAATGAGATCACATCAATTAATCAATATTTTTTTGATGTACAATTACAATTCGCATTATAGTAGTATAAGTGCATATAGGTATATCGTTTTGAAATACAGGGCACAAAAATCAAGAATACAAACCCTGTATCAATAATACAAACCCCAGGGCACAGAAATCAAGAATCCAAACCCTGTATCAATAAAACAAACCCCAAAAATACAAACCTTGTATCAACAATATAGACACTACATATAAATGTAGACAAACCCTCACATGGAATAAATCGTACCTGAGACCTCTACGTCTCAAGGCCTCAACTTTAACCCCCTAACCAAATGGGCTAAGGCGTCATTGGCATCAATTAATCAATAGTCATTGATTATTGAAATATATCTATTATTAATCGACTACATTAATGGGAAAATAATAATTTCTCGTGTCTATCGCAATAAATAGTGTGAGACGTAGGAGTGGCCCAACTCTCGACATTTCAGATTTACCATTTCTCTGCGTTGCACCAGTTGAGTAATTAAGTTTGGTGTGGGGGGGGGGGATCCCTCCTCTGCTTGCATGACTTTCCTCTATTCTATTGTTGAATGCGTTAGGAAGTACTCCTTCCCTTCCACAAAGATCTTTCCCTTTTATTTTTCACATAGATTAAGAAAATATTATTTAATGTTATTGGAAAACTTAAGAAAGGGGAATATAATTTGAGACGGGTAAAAAAAATGAAAAGAGGAATATATTTTTAGAACAAATGAAGTATATACTATTCCACCAGCAAAATAGCATAAGAACATTGCTGTATTACTTGAATTTTTTTAGTATTCTTCCTGTACAACGCACAGGTAAGAATCTGATTATTATTTGAAACTAATTATTATGAGTGCGGAATTTTTTTCTTTGTGTTATTTTCAAGATTACTAGTTCCCTGTCCACGTAGAAGGTTACAATACAAAATTCAAAGGCATAACCGTGTTTTCCCCTTCTGCAATTTCTAATCAATTAAAGATGAAATTTGGGCAATAAAAAAACATTACAGGTAAATAAAAGTTAGCACTCATTTGAGTGCGGTTAGGACACCTATAAAATGCTGATCTATAGAAAATTTTTGTAGGACTCATTTGAGTGCAGTTAGAACACCTATAAAATGTTATGGTTACATAGATCTACGTTATATAGTTGCATTTATTCACAAGTCACTCACATAAGCATATTTTCTATTGACAATCACGCTATATACACGGAATTCAATCTAACTCCATTCAAATCTGTCTCACATAAGTGTCATAGCGAAACTCATGCAAAAAATCTAAAGTAACGACATTGGGTCGTGCTACAAAGATGCAAAGTTAAAAAAAATATATAATAATGATCTTGGGTCGCAGAGTTATAAAAATAAAAGGAACCACAATTTTATAATCATGCAAGATGTGTAACCGAATTAATGTTGTTAATGTAGAAAAATTGAACCTATGTGAGAAAAAATTTTAAGAAGAGTTAACATCTCCTTTATAGAGTAGAAAAATACTACATGGTCCATCCCTTATTAGGGGATCAGAGGGCCCGCCTCTAAATCTACTAATAACAGAGGGTTATGTGACATTTTTCCACTCTATAAGGGAGAAATTAGCTTTCCCTAAAATGACTGCCTGTGTGAGTGCCAAAAAAATCATTGAAGCTTCCAGTTGATTGACGCACACGGTTACAAAGCATGATAACGATGATCCTGCCTTGCCTTGACTTGACTTGGAAAATCATCCCCCGACGACCCCAAAGAGAGATGGGCCCACATTCTTGACTCATTAGACATGACTAGACTTCTTTTTTCTTGTTTGGTTCTGCTGGCTCTTATTTTCTACATACATGCCTGCTAGTAAATTATAATTGATTCAAATTACCATTCGTGTTAAAATTTGAATTTATTTGAAGGTATAAGTCATGTAAAAAACTCACATGCTTCGCTTTATGTCCCGTTTATATATTTTCACATGTGAATAAATTCACAGTTCAACAAGAATTATAAGTGACCCCAAGATCTATGTTTTGGTAGATGTCACTAACAAAAATTGAGACCTTATATGGATTTAACGTTTCACATTATAATTGAAATTAATTATACTGATTGTCAAAGTGTGATGTTTTGGACTCTTCGTATAAAAGTCTGTCAAATTTCGATGTCAGTACCAACTATGAATTGCAAGTAGCCTTCTTGGCAATTTCCTTGAACTTTCACACCTTACATTGCTGATTGCTGCAAGCAGCTGGCTAAAGATTCAAAACAATAATTTTGCAAAATTTTTATTTCCGTTTCTACGATAGATAAGGTAGGATCCAGTCGAACTAATATAAGTTAGTGGAATCCAAATATTAGTTCGGTGGTGGAGGACATCCTAGGCTAAAAAGAGGCAACTACCCCACTACTCAAAAAGAAGTGAGTACCCAGTACTTTTTAACTAACTAGATTTCTACTCATGTGTTGTACGAGTAGAGTTCCAAAGAAGTGTCATACATAAAATATAGCGAATGATGCTTGTCAAGTTTAATATCATAAAGAAATATTAAACATGATCTGTATTGATTTAATGTGCATTATTATACGCTTGCTAAGGGTGAATACAATTCGATTTGGGTGGTTTTTTATTTATTTTTAAACGAAACTATTGGATTCGGTTTAGAAAAATTGTAAACCAAACCAAACAAGTTAATTTTTCAAATCAAACCAAACTAACCCTATTTTTTTCAGTTTAGTTTAGTTTTAAACTACGACTTGTCTATCGATGTAATGAGAATGTACTCGAAATATGATAGTTTAATAAATATAAATATTCTATTATACTAACATGCTTCTTGAATACTAGAAGTCTAATACCAATATCAAACTCACTCAAAGTTAGTAAATTTTACTAAACCACAAACACATAAGTATTGAAATATAACAGAGAAAAAAAGCCAAAATAATATACAATTTTCAAATGAGATATTGTCAAAATATGTTTATGGAAATGCTATCTTATTCAAGCATTTAAATTCAAAATTTTAGAAAAATATGCCCTGTTACTACTATATAATTTCTCTCAAAAATTTTCTTAAAGATATTCATTAAATTAGTCAAAAATTAGCTTTTCTAAATTACTAAACTGAACTAAATTATCACAAGATATTCCTTATTCGAGCACTAAACTAAGTCAATGATTTTGACAATCATAAATCAATTAAGTCCTTTGATATTTTTTTATATTACTTACATATTAATAATTTTTTAATTAAAATATAAAAAATGATTCGGTTTAAGCGGTTTTTTAAAACTCGAATGTAAACCAAGCCATTTCAAGTGGTTTAAAATTTTCTCAAACCAAACCATTTCACTTATCAAACCAAACCAATCCAAACTATTTTCGCGGATTGATTTGGTTTGTTTGTTTGGTGGATTATTTGTTCAGCCCTAACGCTTGCAAGCAATATGTAATTGTTTTTCTATTTTGCAATTTATTGTTTCTACGAACACATGAGATGAGGTTTCCAAACTCACATTTCATATTCTTCGGTAAAGAAGATTAAGCATAGAGAAATATTAAAACTATCTATTATATCTATATTATAAATAATTAAATTTAAGCTAATTGGCACAATATAAGTAAATAACCTTGGATCTCAGGATCTTACGTCGCGGCTTGATGTGTGTGTGCTCCAGCTTATATATTGATTTCACGTACCATAAAATTGCCATGGTTTTGTGGCATTGTGTGTTGGTTGAGATTGGGGTGTGTGTATTGAGTTGTCAAAAAAAAAAAAAAAAACCAAATTTGGTGAGACTGGGAAT
Organism: Nyctanthes arbor-tristis; assembly: GCA_963692815.1. Taxonomy (NCBI): domain Eukaryota; kingdom Viridiplantae; phylum Streptophyta; class Magnoliopsida; order Lamiales; family Oleaceae; genus Nyctanthes; species Nyctanthes arbor-tristis. The sequence goes on from CAVNYN010219099.1 coordinate 21,470, forward strand.
GTTGGGGGTTTGGTATTACAGGGTAGTGGGTCATGATGCTACGGGTTTGTGGTGTTCTGGACTGGATCTTCAGATTTCACATCGCCGCTTAATGTGTTTGTGCTCCAACTTATATATAGATTCCAAGTACTACAAAATTGCCGTGGTTTTGCTATATGGTGTGTTGATTGCAATTGGGGTGTGTGTGTGTTGAGTTGGAAAAAATAAATAAATAAATATATAACCCTACCTTTTCATTTTATTGTATAATCTAATATAATTTTTAAACATGGCAATTATAACCTCAAATTTTTTTATTTATTTATTTTTTCCACAATCTTGAAAGGACAATAATGCCCTCAAATTGTAATTTAACCAATATTAATATAAAATAAATAAATAAAAATCAAGAAAATTTAATTCTAATATTTCTTTTTGAAATATTATCAAATGTCGCATAGTCATTTAAAAATAAAAAAAACCTAATTAACCCCAAACACAATGAGAGCCCGTCTTGAATGGAAAAGTATTTTTAGGATTCGGAAACCTGTTGAGGATAAAGCCAACTTGCCCTGTTTTATTTCTCTATGACGATTCGTTTAATTACAATAAAAATATAAAACAAATGAAAAAAATAAAAAATAATATAATAAATGGATAGATGGACACATTAGAAAATCAATTTGGATAACCCTACCCACATATAATTCGGTCCATGGCTGAGCCAAGTAATTCGTGTATCATCACCAAATTCTCATGAGTTGTTTTTTCAGATATAACAACATTACATTTTTGTTGTTCTTTTTGTCTACTTTTTGTTTACAAAATTTAGGTTCAATTAAAATTTGAGGATTGAATTAAAAAAAATTAAGGGATATTATAATCTTTTTAATTTTAAAAGGTTATATTGAGCAAAAATGTGAGATTTGAAGTTAGAATTATCAAGTTTCAAAAGTTAGAGTTAGATTACATAATAAGATAAAAGGGAAGAGTGAGTTAGCACCAAATAGCCATTGAATTTACTACTTTTAATTTTCTTTCTACTCGCCCGCAAGTTGAAAACGATGTCAATGGGAACTCCCCTATTGAAATCTCAATTCCAAATCTCTTGACTCCACAATTATGTGCATATAATACTCTGCCAGTTCTTTAACCACACCTCCTGGGCCATTTCTTCCACCACTCCTCTTCGGCTCCTTCCTTGCAACCCCAAATCCTACAAACTTTGGTTTTTAAATTCAACACTATACCAACTTGAAATAAATGGCTTTTTGATTGAAATTTGATTTCAGCAAATAGAATTATTTATAATAATAGAATTTGGAACAAAATTTTCTCAATACGAAAATTATCTTGAGAAAAAATTCTACAGCGGAAAAAATGTCCGTATTTGGGATACCACAGCTCTCTCAGTCCGGCTATAGAAACAGATCGGACTCCGAGTTTGGAGCCCGAACACCAATTAAAGGAGGCCACGTGTATTTTAAAATACACATGGACCCCCTATGATTGGTAGTCGGGCTATAAACTCGGAGCCTGATCTATTTCTATAGAAAATTCACAGCTCTCTCAAACCCATCCGCCTGTGGTGAAAATAAAATAATTGTTATAAATTTCAAAGTCAATACTAAATTGGCTTTTTAGTTGAAATTTGCTGCAAATAAAAATTTAATGTAACACTTTGGAACAAAATTGTCTCAATTACTGTATGATAGTTGACGGGAAAAGGTTGGCGGAGAGACCTATTAAGTGAAAAATTATCCATGAATTTCCAATTTTTGCTTGCCCCTCCCCATTCCGCCCCCCAAAAGTTGATGCCGAACAAAAGGACAGCTCACAAACTCTAATAACTCGTAAGTTGTAAAGATAAGAAGTCACAGATTCTTAGAAAACTCAAGACAAATTCTTGAATATGATTTATTCATAAAAGGTAGGATCTCTCATACAATGAAATAAGCGAACTATTTATCGGGCTGACATAACCTTAATCCTCCACTAAACAAGGAAAACCCCTAATGTGGAACCAAGTAATAATAAAAACAATAGATAAATAAATAAATAAAATAAAATAGATACTAATTCTAAGTTCTTCTAGATTATATTCTTCCTTTCAACATCTTTCCTTTTCATTTTGCATCATTTTCCCCTGGCGAAAATGAAGTCCAATCCAGTGAGTTGTGCTCCAAGTACTCTTCCAGCAGTGGCTCATCTAACTGGTACCATTCCTTTTCAGTAAGCCAAGTATCTTCAAAAGGTGGGCGATCTTTCCAGCGAACCAAAAATCTTCTATGAACTCCATGAATAGAGCCCACAATGACATCATCGAGGTCAGACTTGATAGCATCAGGATGAGGAAATGAAGTAGACAGTGACTGAGGTGGTTGAATCGTCTGACCTACAGAAAGAGAAGATGGCGAAACTGGAGGCTCGAGTATGCCTCGATAAGGATACAAACCTACTATATTGAAAATTAGACTAGTATTTAAGTTCAAGTTTAACTCAAGCATGCATTAGTTCCAAGCTTTTTAAGAACAGAAAAAGGTCCAAGAGCTTTAGCACAAAGTTTCTTACCAGGTTGTTTTGGAAAATGTTCAGGCACAAGTCTAATCATAACAAAATCACCAACATTAAATCCCTTATACCTTCGATGTGCATCAACCACAAGTTTATAATTTTCATTACTTAAGAAATTTTACGATGAATTTCAGCATGCAAACTACGAATATGGTCAGCAAAACTTAAGCAGATGCAACTGGTCTAAAATCAGTAGGTAGCGGAACTAAGTCAATGGGTTGGCAAGGAGAAAATCACTGAACAATTTCAAAAGGACTATGACTAGTGGATCCATTGACACAGTTAGTATAAACAAATTCAGCAATAGGTAACACTAGGTCCCAATTTCCCAGTTATCCCCAACTAAGCAACGAAGTAAATTTCTTAAACTTCTATTTGCAACTTTAGTTTGACCATCAGTTTGGGGATGCAAAGCAGAGGAAAACTTAAGAATAGTGCCAAACAATTTCCACGAAGTTTTCCAAAAGTGACATATTTGATATTCTGATCAGATACAATAGTCACAGGTAGACCATGCAAACGAATAATTTCTTCAAAGAACAGCTTTGCCAGGTGGGATGCATTAGAAGACTTGGAAAAGGAATGAAATGGGCCATCCTAAAAAATGATCAACCACTACTAGAATAGAATCATGACCTCTAGCAGATTTAGGCAAAGCTAGAACAAAGTCCATTCTAAGGTCACACCAAGGAGTATGGGGAACAGGAAGTGGAATATACATGCCAGCGTTTTGGCGATGAGCTTTCCCCAACTGACGAGTACAACACTGAGACACAATTCGTGCAACATCCTGCTTAAGAGAAGGTCAACAAAACCTATTCTCAACTAGCGCAAAAGTTTTATCATGACCAAAATGTCCAACGAGACCTCGAGCATATAATTCCCAAATGAGAAAATCTCAAAGGAAAGTACGTGGAATGCACAATTTAGTTCCTTTAAAAAGATAACCATGTTTTGTAAAGAAACCAATGTGATCATGAGATGGATTATCTATGGGATAGTAATCCTTCAGCCAATCAAAGCCAACTACAGTATTCTCCGTAGAATGAAGAACAGTAGTTAATCGATTGAGAGCATCAGTAGCTTTGTTCTCAAGGCCAGAATGATGGTGAAGAAAAAGGTGCACTCTTGAAGGAATTCAATCCATTTAGCATGGTGGGAGCTCAAATTTGGCAAAGAATTGACATAGCGAAGACTTCATGGTTAATACAGAATGAATTCTTTAGGCAATAAATAATATCACCAATGCCGAACGGACTGCATGATTGCATAGAATTCCTTATCATAGGTAGAATACATTTATCGAGCCTCATTTAGCTTTTCACTAAAATAGGCTATAGGTAACCTATCACTAAATGATGGCCTTTTTGATTCAAGACACTACCTATATCCAGCCCCTACGAATCACAAATAACCTCAAAAACTTTGCAAAGATTGGGGGTGATGCAAAACAGAAGCTTCTTTTAATTTTGGTTAATGAGTTCAAAAGCCTCTTGGGCAGAAGGGGTCCATTTAAAATCACCTTGTTTCATACACTCAATGATAAGAGCAGTTATAGAACTAAAGTCTCCCATGAATCTCCAATAAAAGGAAGATAACCTATGAAAGCTTTGAGTTTCATTTCACATTTTTGGCTCAAGCCAATCACGAATAACTGAGATTTTAGATGGATCAGTGGAAATACCCTCAGTAGAAACTATGAAACCTAGGAAGAAGACATCGGATTGCAAGAAAGAGCACTTGTAAAGCTTTTCAGATCACAAAGTAAGGAACACCTCTTGGAGATGAGGTAAGTGTTTTTCTTTGGAATGGCTATATATCAAGATGTCATCAAAGTAGACCACAAGAAATTTACCCATGACAATTTGAAGAACATGGGTCATAACCCTAATGAATGTATTAGGTGCGTTAGACATTCCAAAAGGCATGACTAACCATTCGTAGAAACCATCTTGAGTTTTGAAAGTAGTTTTCCACTCACCACCCGGTCGAATTCAAATTTGAGGGTACCGACTACAAAGTTCAATTTTAGAGAACCATTTGGACCCGACCAATTCATCTTGCATGTCATCTAGATGTGAGGGAGAGGAAAGTGGTACTTGATGGTGATCTTATTTATGGCATGACTGTCTAGACACATATTCCAAGAATGGTCTCTCTCGGGTATTAGTAGAACAAGCATTGTACAAGGGCTAGACTTGTTCAATTTGCCAAGCTCTGATACCACTTATTGAGTTAATGGCATACTAAAGATATTATTTTTATTACACTTGCAAGCTCTTTTTACACTAATGGGACACACAAACTAACTTTTACTTATGACTAGATCCTAACTTAATCTCACAACACACTCGCCTCACTAGCTTCTACTTTTCTTACATGCATTCACACTCTACTATCTTAACACTCAATTATGACTTCATTTCTCCATATTCAAGCATGCCATTTTTATCCCATAAATGTAATGGCTGGGCTTATTTATAGGCAGTGATGCCACCCGACTTTCAACCTCTAGAATCTTCATACATGTCGGTGGCCTTGGTCATTCTTCCCCGCTATGTGTATATATATATATATTTTTTTTCTTTCTTTCCTTGCAACTTGCTGTTCTAGATTTCTGCATATTGTTATTATAATAATTCTTGATTCTTCTAGCTCCTCAAGGAATGGTAGCAAATTATGCAAAATTATAGAATTTCTCTTGCCAAGTTGGTGATGATTCATCAATTCTCCCCTTCAATACCTTCCCATTTTAACCTTTTCTTCCAGTTCTTCCGATATCTAAGTAAATTTTAGTCTTGTCTGCACCATCTCCAACAGTCTCTTTTTGTTTCAATGCAATGAACTCTCTCATTTTTGGCTTTCTCGATTTGTCAAACTTGATTGCCTTCTGGAGTGTCTTTAACTCTTTTACCATCTTGCTATTGTTACTTGGCTCTAATGCATCTCCAATTTCTGTAGCACTGTGCCCCGTTTCAAGAACTTGATTTTCCTCTTTCTCCTACCACTCATCTTCTATTTCTTTTGACTCTGGCAGCTCCATTGTCTTTGATACCTGCCAAGATGTCTCTTCATGTTCCTCTAGCAGCTCCCCTTCTGTGATCTCTGAGCATGATTCTACCTTCTCCCATGTTTCCCAAGATGGCTCTTTAGAGAACACCTCCTCGTGTTGAGTCGTCAAACCAATCATCTTTAGATGATTTTTCACTAGACACCTCATCGTGTCCTTGAGCTTTTGATTCTTCACCAGAAACCTCGTCGTGTCTTGTGTTTCAAATTGAATCATCTTCAGATGGCTCTTGGCTAGCTGCCTCCTCAGGTTCCTCGTCTTTATAAGGACCATCTTTACCAAATAATTTTAAAGGTAAAAACACAACTCCTCTAGATTCTTTCTCCTTATTTACTTTGGATTGCCTCCCATGGCTTCCTTAATGATTGTAGAGCATGCTTCGAAGTCATATTCTTCTTCACCTTGTACCCCTGTTGCTCATGAGTTACTACATTACCCTCAGTCGGCATTTTCTTGAACCAACAATCTCAAGCATAATAGCCTCGCTCGCCACATACATAACATGTGCCATTATTATGCTTATATCCTCCATGTTGTCCTCTTCTGTAGCGATCTTGTTGATCTTCCCTTGTCTCAGAACTCATTATTCTCCTTTTTTCTTATTGTAGCTAAATAATACACTTTTCTTCTTCCTTTATTGGGACTCTTGCCATTTGACTTCCTGATCAGCCAATAAATTTTCAAGATTAACTAGAGATGGTTCTTCTGGCCAACCTTGTATTGTAGCAATAATGCCTTTGAACTCGGATCTCAATCGATGTATTATGATTCTCCTCATTTTAGATTATGAGACTTTACTATCTAAATCTAATTCAGAGATTTCACGACAAAGAGACTTTTTACCTTATTGAAGTATTCATGTACTGTCATCTCACCTTGCTTAACTGATAGTATCTCATTCTTGAGAAGCTGCAGCTTGAACTCATTCTTTTTAGAGAACAATGCTGCCAACGTGTCCCGTGCCTTCTTTGATGTATCCTTATCTCTTATGTGCTCAAGCAATTCCTCATCGATTGCTATTTTGAGCACATACAAGGCTTTTCCTGCTTTCACTTTCCACTTCTTCAGAGCTCCGACATCCTCTTGTGGTGTCACCTCATCACTGCCAATTACATCCCACAAGATCGGAAGAGCGTCGTGTAGGAGATACAACTCCATGCATGCCTTCCATATGGTGTAGTTGTGATTATTGAGATTCTTAATTCCACCTACCACTTGTAGGCCTCCCATCGTGACTTGGATTAGCTCCTCTTAACCAAGCAAGCTTCTCTAAGCTTCACAATCTTGATAGTGTGCATGTCGTCCCAAAGCTCAAATAATCTCTCCTCAAATACCGCACTATGAAAACGTCAAGCTCTCAATCGACCTACTATTACACCTACAAAGTCCTCATTCGACCTTGCTATGATAATATGCTAGACCCTCACTCGACCTGACACTATTACCGTTACTAGTAAATCAACCCGCTCTAATATTCTTGCCCCTGAATCGATTAGCTCCGATACCACTTGTTGAATCTGCCAAGCTCTGATATCACTTGTTCAGTTAATGGCATACTAAGAAATTATTTTTATTACACTCACAAGCTATTTTTACACCATTGAGACACACAAACTAACTCTTACTTATTACTAGATCCTAACTTAATCTCTCAACACACTTGCCTCACTGGCTTCTACTTTTCTTACATGTATTCACATTCTACTATCTTAACACTCAATTATGACTCCATTTCTCAACACTCAAGCACTCCATTTTTCATCCTACAAATGCAACAGCCAGGCTTATTTATAGGCAGTGATGCCACCGACTTTCAACCTTCAGAATCTTCATGCATGTCGGTGGCCATGGTCATTATTCTCGGCTGCATTTTCTTTTGCTTTCTTTCCTTGCAACTTGCTGCTCTAGATTTCTCCATATTGTTATTATGATAATTCTTGATTCTTCTAGCTCCTTCAAGTAATGGCAGTAATTATGCAAAATTCTAGAATTTCTCTTGCTAAGTTGGTGATGATTCTTCAACACTATGGCGAATAAAGCCTTTTGTCAATAACCCATGAATCTGCTTATTTAACTCGGCTCTTTCAATAGGATTCATCTTATAATGAGGTCGATTAGGCAGTTGAGACCCAAGAATAAGATCAATGGCATATTGAATTCATCTAGGAGATCACTGGGAGCAATGTCATTGAACTCACTTAATGGGTTTGGATCTCAAAAGGGAAGGAGATGGATGTTCTAGAGGAGGAAAGAGAGATAGCTTTAGCTACAAGCATAAAGATAAGTCCCGTAGAACTGCTCTCACATTCAAAAGCCTTGGAGGAGACTATTTAAATGTGATGATCAGGTTTGGAGCTAGGTTTGGAGACAATTTATATTTTTTTAGGATCTAAGAGTTTGGAAGGATTAACTGGTTTTACAAGACTAATGCAAACTGGTTTTCCTTGGTGCATAAATTCATAGATGTTATCACACCTATAGTGCGTAAAATGACGATCATACAGTTAACTACGGGTGACCCAAGAGAATATGCGCAGCATCCATGGGTAGGACATCACAATAAATCATAGGAATGTGGTCCCAATTTGAGGAGGACAAGACAATGTTCAGTGACAGGTAAGATAGTTTGGTAAACCCAGGCCACTTTGAAAGGATATGGGTGAGGTTTGGGTTTGAAACTGAACTTGCTAAAAGCAGCCTTAGATATGACATTCATCATGCAATCACCATCAAAGACAAGTTTGCAAGAGCGGCTGTTGCAAGGGGATCCATGTTTGAAAGATTGATTTCTTTTCCAAGAATCAGAGACAATAGGAGTGGAAAGGATACATCTTATAACTTAGATGATAGTCTCTTCCTCCTCATAGTCCTCAACTTGGTCAAGTTCATCCTCAGAAAGGTTAAAGGGATCTACGTTATAGCACTCATCATCTTGTACAGGCAATGAAGGTTCTTGTTCAATTACAAAATTCCTAAGAGGGTATTGGGAAGTGAGATGACCTTTATTGTGATACTGATGGAAAACTATCTCAGAAAGAGGATGATTGGAGTTGGAAGAAACTGGTTACCCACGACTACAGAGAACCACAGAGGAGCCACAAGTTGAGCCATTTGAGGGTCGAGTTTGAAAAGACTCATTGGTAGGTAGATTTTGAGAAGTCCCATTGGTAGGTCGATTTTGAGAAGACCTACTTTTAACTTGAGTTGGAAAAGAGACCGACCCATTTGAAGTAGAGGCCTAAGTGAGCTGTGAGAAAGTCTGAATCGCTCGTCGAGCATAAGCAAAGCGGAAGCATTGCTTGTACTCAAGAGCCTTATGAAAAGCCTCATATAAAGTTTCTAGACAATGCAAAAGAATTTCATGCTTAAGCTCAGGTCTTAGTAACAGTGACTTAAGCAGACTCATAAATTTCAGCTTGATACGTACAATCAGTGAAACGAGTCACGTAATCATCACTAATGGAACTGGCATTTTGTTTGAGGTTGAGGAGATGGTCCAAAAGTTGGGTTCTATGAAACTATAGAACATATTTTTCAGTTTAAAAGCGTTCATTTCAACCGTAGTGGTGATAGGCATTCCTATTTGCTCGCAATGGTGAGATAGATTGCCAGTACCTTTTTGTAGACTTAACAAGATGCATATTCACAAAGTAAATACGTTGCTCAACAGTCAAACCGATCTCTACTAAGGAAATCATCCATTTGATCCAGCCATTGAAGGAAAATTTCCGGTTCTAATGTCCTAAAAACATCATGTTGTTCAGGGGGATGGAGTGGTATTGGGGGATAGTGAAATTCTGGAATATGATCATTTTACCTAGGGACCTGATTTTGAAGAGAATTGGGAGGTGTAGTTTTTGGATCATCATCAACTGTAGGAGATTCAGACTGCTCTTCCATTCAATGCTTTCCAAAAGCTATAGTAAGTTGTTTAATGATATCTTGTATAGCTTGAACACTTTGTTTTATTGCACACATTTCAATCTAAAAAGTATCCAAATCCAGGCAAAGGTCCGCAACTAATCCTTGTAGATTTTTGCACATCGTTACATCTTTTCCTATAACCATTTTTTTCAAATTGAAAAAATATTTTATTTTAAATAATACGAAGATAGAGAATACTTGGAACTAATATTATACTTAAATTAAATTAACACTTAAATAAAAGTGCAATAATCAACAAGGCAGGGAAGAATCTTGACCTCAACATAATGGAGTTCTGCGAGTCACCTCTTCTTTTCCTCGATTGAGAGACTCGTGTAAGACGAGTATAGAAATCTTTGAAAGTATTGGAAACCGGCAACAAGAACAATCCTAGGACATTATGTTGAAACTATTGTAACCTGAACAAACATGGACTGATCAATAATTGAACTTGCAGCAAGACAGTTTCCCAAAGGCTTAAGAAAAGTGCTAAACGAGAATAGAAACTCCCAAAAAAACTCCAAAACTGATTGGAATGGAGAAGGAGATGAAGGTGGCATTAGTGAAGATGGTGTAGTCTGATTTTGTTACAAGGCAGTGGCAGCAAAGTGAGTATTGGGGACGGCGGTGGTGGTGGTGGAAATCGGAATCTGATGAAGATAAAATCTTCTATATATGATGGCGGCAAGCTTAGATGAAGATGGCAGTGGCTAGGGTTCATACGTGTAAGCCTAGGGGTGAAGCAACCTTGGCCCCTGTCGCAAAACTTCAAATTCTTTTTTTTTTCGTGAAACTAGATACATAATTCTAGACACAAAAGTGCTGGCTTTTTTCTTTGAGTTGCAGTAGTTTTTTTTTAGGACTAGCTAATTAATAAAGCAAGAGATGACAAGATTTCAAAAGGTTCTCAAGCTGAGTGTAGGTGGTTGGATGATTGTGTTTTTGTTTGTGATGGGCAAAGGAAAATTTAGGTGAAGATGTTAAAGTTTGAAAGAGGACTTCAAGGCTATTTTAAAGGTTGGATGTGTGGGAAATTCTGTTTCTTTGTCAAATACACAAACCCCAAGTAGGCCAAAGGAATCAACTTGATGCTCTGATGCCAAAATTGATACCGAACAAAAAAATGAGCTTACAAGCTCTAACAACTCGCAAGTTGTTAAGATAAGAACTCACAAGTTCTTAAAAAACTCAAGACAAATTGTTGAAGATGATTTATATTCATAAAAAAGTAGGATCTCTCATACAATGAAATAAGTAAACTATTTATCGGGCCAACATAACCCTACCCCTACACTACACAAGGAAAAAAACCTAACTTGGTGAAGAAGTAATAATAAAAACAATAGAAAAAGAAATAAATAAAATAAATAAATACTAATTCTAAATTCTTCTAGAATATATTCTTACTTTCCACATCTATATTTTTCATTTTGCATCAACAGTGCATACGGTTTTTGCTCATGCGACTCGAATTGCAAAGTTCAAGTTGTAGATGGAGCCATCTTCTTACATGACATGGTACCATTCCTCTTCTCTGAAATTGCTTTTTCGCTAGCTCTTTCAGAAGGAGTCCTCTACTTACCTTCTTACCGAAACTTCTCATTCTGATAAGCCAATCATCTAGGTTAAGCTAGTTGATAAGACAGTGGATAGGGATCTCTCTTGTGAAAGAATTGTGTTCTGAGAAAATATATTTTTGGAATTAGTTTGTAACCGATGAATGATGCATTTAGTAGCAAAAATGTTGAATAAAATGAGCCTTTACAAAGGGCAGATACTACAACACTGTATTTGAATAGAGTGCAAAACTTAATACCAACTACCAAGAAGAAAAAAACAATAAAAGACTCACAGAACTTCACATTCCTATATATATATATATATAGATCAAAATTTTCTATTTGGCAACTTCTATTGTAAAACAATTCCCTTAACAAATAGTAAATATTCCCATTCATGCAAATGTACATTGTTGCACAAACCAGGACCTAGAAGATCAAATAACTATTTATCTCATCAAAGAATATTTTTTTTCCTCTCTTTCTTAACATTAAAAGGAAAAGTTCAAACCCAACCATAGAACAAAATGATAAAGAATGCTCATATTATATTTTCATATAGTCTGCAAGGCTAGTCAAATCATTGGAAACTTCCTATCACTGAAATTTTCCATTCTCAAACCTACCAAATGAAGCTGACACTTCGAGTTTAATAACAGATTTATCTGGCTCACCCATCTGCTCATATAACCCAACATCTCAAATTAAATAAAAAAATATTCATCTAAGAGCCATTCATAGCTCACAAAAAGATGGTAAGAATAGGAATTTTGTAATTATCAAGACATATACCAAGAATCCACAACAAACAGAATATGTTCAGAAAAAGGATAAAAAGGAAAATTAATCATATGGGAACTTAAAACCATATTCAAAAGGACATCTAAAACTAAATCCAATAGGACTAAAAATAATTATTATGATATAGTTTTGGCTAACTTAAACTAAACTATATCTCACCTGTGCATTGCACGGCCAGATACTTCAAAAAAATTCTTATTTAGCACAAAGTTCATTACTTTACATAGATTTTAGAAAACAAAATTTTACAATAATGGTTAAACAAATTGTTCTCAACCTTTGAGTTAAAAGTCGCCTGGGTCTCCAACGTCTTTTTCAATCTCTTGGATCCCCAACCTTTCGTAAATTTGCATGATAGGTCACTAACCGTCATTTTGACGGATTGCGTCAATGTTTCCTAGAAAGAGATTCATACATACACTTCAATAATCTCTTCAAAATACACTTACACAGCAACATATTCATGTATACAGTTACATTCCTCTACTTCTGGAATTTCATGGAAATACACTCAAATATCAGTTCATATGAAAAATTCTAGGGGGACATGAAAAGGGGACATTATTAGGTGACATTCTTATGCGACACATTTGTATTGGATGATGAAAAAGCAGCCATGTAATCGTCACCCAATGAATGTGTGCTACATGAGAATGTTACCTAATAATGTCCACTTTTCATGTCCCCCGAAAATTGCTCCATTTCATACACACACAATCATCAACTTTTCCTCTTTACAGGTATACATACATACGTACAACCATTACATGCATACATACATGTGCTCACAAGGAACAGCCTCTGCTGCCTTTCTTCAGCCTGAATCCTTGTTGGACTTCAGTCAAACACTAAACGCCACAGCTTTTGCCTTTTCAACCAACTTTGTTTCGCCCCAATCAGCCACATACCAATCCGTTCCTTCATTCTATCATTTGGGCCATGATCTCAGCCTGCTTCCTAAATAGTATAGATAATGCTTGACCTCACTCGATACCTAATAGAAAAGAAAATACAGTTAAAATGTTAGAATGTCAGCTCGTGGAAGAAGTTCTATCAAAAATATGCCTACTAAGTTCCATGTAGCTTGTGAGGATACTCGTATCCTCGTCGCCTGGACTCAGCGGGCTCTTTCACTCGCCCCCTACCTAGAACCAGCTCTCTTTCCAACTAGGGCCAGATTTAGATGCCGCTCTCACCACGTTTTCCTAGAGATTTAAGGCCCCAGCCCTAGACCGTGCTGCTATTTGAAACCATCCTCTCCCGAAGGGTGAGTCCCTCAGCAGGTAGTACGAATTGAAATCCTCCAGACTCGGATATCCCCATCCTTTGTGTTGCCACAAAATAAGGACTCCAATGATTGTCCTCTAGCTCGTAGGTGTAGTTTGAGAGTGGGCAATCCCCCAAGACCTCAACAACCCAGTGACAGGCTGCGGAGGCAGAACGCAAAAGCCAGTCTTAAATATTCTGGTGCTCATTGCTACGCATCCCCTAGAGGGGCAATGAGCCTGTTCCCTTTCATAAGAGACCCAAAGCACGACGCGATCAGGAACGCGGTAATCCTACCTTATCGTGTGTAGATCAATCTCCTTTATTTTGGAAGGAATATGTTTGCACACCCATGGCCGGTCTTTATTATGAATTACTGTGACCAGAGGCCTCCCACTAGAACTCACCTCTGCATCATCCTCACTCTCATCATCCGTCCAACCAAACTAGACTCCCGGTGTCAAATCCGGTTTTGCCCTCACCGCCTTCTTATCTGTAGACCATTCCACGTCTATTGCTACGCCTTTACCTACATCACTCACTGGAAGAGATCCCTTTCTACCCTCCATTCTGTGAAATCCCCTCAGACACTAGAAGATTACACAGGGTTTCTGATAGGTTAGCAGAAAGATCCCTAATAAATTAGGAAAAGAGTGTTTTTACCTTAGCACCTATCTATCTCCGAAGCTTTAAGGGACACCAAGAAGGGATGAACAAATCACAAGGATGTCTGAAGAAAGTGGCAATAGAAAACTCCTCGAAACTGGCTTCAAAAGAAGACAATGTGGAGGGGAAAAAGAATGAACAGAAAGGTATAAATAGAGTTTTGTGGGAAGATAGAAGGGCAACGGCCGCGTGGGATATTGGGAACTTAAAAGACATCTATTCAGAGTAATGATTATTACCTTTAAGACCGCAGAGAGCGTCGCCTCAACTCTTTTTTGAAGAGTCATATTTCAGGTGGCAAAAAGTTCCAAGAGAATCGCCAATAACCTTCAAGGCAGTTAACCTTGGGCTCAAGGAACAGCAACCTTGAGGGGCCATTTTATAGCCACCAGGTTGTAAAAGTCTGCGAGGGTCAAAGGTCAACAAAGGTCAACGGGTATAGGGCCTTGGAAATAGGCCATAAGCGCCTCACCTAACCCAAAGACATGGCGACCTGATGACCAGAAGGCCCAGAGACTTGATTCAGTGACTTGGGGGCCCAGAGACCTGATTCAGCGACCTGAAGGCTGACATCTACTCTAGCACTCCTACAGTCCAGGGCGTCTGGGCATCAAGACAGCTAGTTAGTAACGCCCCGACATAGCGCTGTGACCTAGCGAGCTAGCCAACTGGATAGCAGCATGGAAACCCATGTGGGAAATCTTATCACCTATAGCTAATGGGATGCCAGTATTAAATGCAAAATTCCGATCTCCTGCCCCATGCATGGCTTAAGCAGCCATTAGTCAAAAAATGGAAGATTAACCCAAACCGATTGGACACATGCGTCATCCTTGTGGGTTTGGTATTAAATACATACAATCATTATCCCTATGCAAATAAGCGAATGTACAACATAAATAGAGGCAAACAGAAGTGAGAAGGGGTTTGACACCCAAACCTCACTTTTCTTGTCTTTCATACATTTACAGTCTTCAATTCATTTATAGTCTTTCATTTATTGCAATTACTACAAACATTCCTTGCCTTTTCTGTATTTACTGCTTATATCAATTCAAATACAAATCTCCAGTGAATATAAATCTTGTTTGTTGAGTCGAAAGCTAAATTTGGCATCAACAATAATGATAGGAGTAAATACTTGAATTTTCATCATTTATATCCTACGATTGAAAGTTTATTATTCAAATAAGTGAATGACTAAGGATTGGCCAAATCATCCCTTAAATACATGGTGCTAAATTTGCCAAATTAGAGGACATTTGTTATTTTTAACTGCTAAACTTGCCAACTTATAAGGCATGTATTATTTTTGTAATTAATAAATGGTGATAATTGTGCCAAGGGTTAAGACACTTGTTAGTTTTGCAAATTTTGGATTTCAAACGACATTTAAAAAACATTTAAATCTAAATAAGTATAAAAAGGCCAATTACAAGGGAAATTCACTCAAGCTTTCTCCAAGCATTTCTCTTTATCCCAAATAATTAAGGAAAATTCGTCCAAAATTAGATAAGGCTATAAATTAGATAAGGCTATAAAACCCCAAGTAAAACCCCCTAAAACACTCCTTTTGCATATAAAATAAAGTCCTCTCATATACACAAAGAATATCCACTTAAAGATCATTTTAATTGAGAATGCTAAGATTTTGAAGGCACTTTTCCATCTAGAATTATTGAGGTGAATAATGAATGTTTTGATTCCCTTTTCACTCAAGTTTTCATAAGTGAGTATATGATACTTTGATTCTCTTTCTTTTGTTCATAATATTTTCATAAGATATGCATGGATTTTTTATGCATCGTCATCATGGAAAGAAATTGGTATGTTGCATTTGAATCACTAGTTAATCTCTACCCGTTTTGCGTTGATTTGTGGTAATACGGCCTTGCTATGTGATCTTGGCAATTTTGAATCCTTGAATCATGTGT
The DNA here is from genome assembly GCA_963692815.1 of Nyctanthes arbor-tristis. Classification (NCBI taxonomy): domain Eukaryota; kingdom Viridiplantae; phylum Streptophyta; class Magnoliopsida; order Lamiales; family Oleaceae; genus Nyctanthes; species Nyctanthes arbor-tristis. The sequence continues at coordinate 37,243 of CAVNYN010219099.1, forward strand.
GCACCACGTGTAGTAGTTTAACTAGTGATAGGACCCTTTTATCTAAAGGTTTTGGTAATCCAATGATTTTCTTAAAAATGCATTTCTTAAATGAAATGTGAATCAAAGTTTTTTGTTACTCACTGACTACATTGTACTCACTCCATCCTTCCATCTAATGAACTTGTAGGTGTTGAATTAAGAGCTTTGTGGCTGGATCGTCCCAACGATGGAGAAGATATATATATATATATATGATTGAGATTTCGGTGTATGGCAGAGATTTCATTGTGGGTAGCTGCAATAGCTATTGTAAAATTATAATAACATGATATTATAATAGTATTTGACTTGTATTTGTAAAGTCTCGCTTTCAAATTTTGCATCGAGATTTATTTCACAAATGCTTCCGCTACCAATATTTTGAGAAAATAAAGTAATAAATTTGGGGGTGTGACATAATCAGTTAGTAAATTTATCAGTTAGTTGATTCTAACATTCAACAAAAATTCCAGGAATATCATCATATTTTTTGACAAGGATTGAATAACTATTTTAGTTTGTATTAACTAATTCAATCAGTTAGTTGATTTACACAAAATAATGCTTAAATTCAATAAGTTGGTAGGTTTTGCTCGAAAGAATGCCTAAAACAAAAATGTAGTGTTTGATTAGTATGATTCAAAAGCATAATAATCTAATTGTGGAAGCATAGTAAGTAAAGGGACTCCATAAGCAATAAATATATGGACCAAAGGAGAAACTTGGAAAATAATCACATGAATAAAACTTAGGATGCACTTAGTATACCTTGTTGGCAAAAGTTTTTCCAAACTTCTAATTGGACTCGCTTCTATTGGCCAATCTCAAAATTATCTAGGGACAACTGGCCAATTTTTCATAGGTGGAACTCAAGTTTTTCTCCAATATAACTAAGAAATTCATCCATAAATAGTAGGAGCCATAGAACACCAAGCCAAACTCCTAAAAACACTCTCTTGGTGCTTGAAATAAAGCCCCCCGCTCTCTCTCTCTCTCTCTCTCTCTATATGTATATATAGAATCCCCACTTAAAAGACTATTTTGATTGAGAAATTTCAAGATTTGAAGGCACCTTTCCACCTAGCATTGCTCAAGAATCTTTGGAGGAACAAGGCAAAAAGGTGAGTAACAAATGTTTTGATTCCCTTGAACATTCATGAGTTTTAAAAAGAACATGCATTTTGTTGCATTGCTAGGATAAGAAATAAATTGATTTATTGTATTTGAAACACTAGTTGATACTCTACCCATCTTGTATTGGCCTTTTTTTTTTTTTTGTTTCCATACTAGGAACCATCTAATTATTCCAAGATAGGTGATGCTTAGTATGGTATTTACTTTGTATTTGTATCGCTCTTTGCTTGAAATTTCGGTAGGGGTCCACCGAAATTTTTATGTGGATCAACTTAACTATGGATAGCCATGATTGAATTGGCAGTGGATCTTATGGATGCATGCTACGGGTAGTAAGTTAACTATGGATAGCCATGATTCAAAGGTTTGTAACTTTTATGTTTTCTTAAACTTGTGCTTAAAAAGATTTCTTGTAAATAAGAGGTGAATCAAAAGATTTTGTTACTCATTGGGTACATTGTATTCACTCAGTTTCTTAGTACCCTTTTGTAGATGTTCATCTGCAAAGTCTATAAGAGGCAAGCTAAAAGCTAGAGTGTGAACTCAGATGGAAGTAGGATCTCGTATGTAGTAGAAACTGACTTATGGAGTTACTGTAAGGATGCCCCGAACTTCTTAATGTATTTGGAGACAACTTATGAACTTAATGTCTTTTATGCTTACACTCACGCTCACTTTTACCATGATAAGTTTATGATGGAAAAACTGATGCTTTTTTACTTATCGTAATCGTCTAACAAGATGATGATAGTTATGAAAATGAGCATATTACTTGTATGGATTGGAAGTCTATTTTTCCATGTAAAGGCTTTTCAATCCTTTGTCTTGGCCGATTAAGCAATAAAATATACTTATTAATGTAGCTTGTCATGTGTGCTTTACATCCTATTTTATTAAATTAGGTTTGAAAAACAAACGACAAGATAAGAAGCCGACTCAACTTAGTAACAATACGAAAAGCTTATAAGTATTCTCATTTGAAGGCAAAGAAATTTGGTTATTCACTTTAAGGTTACTTCATTGTTGATCTAACTTAAAGTAGAATAAAACTATATAGACATATTACCATGATTATTTAAATTAAACAACTTAGTAGTTTGGCATGTCTCGTTCCTCACCAGTATTATAAATAAATAAGGCAAAACAAGGGTTTCTGCTTCTAAATACAAGAAACTCAATAGTGTTGATAGAATAACGGAGGTGTTATAACCAGTGCCTTTTTGCACCCTTTTTAATCCAACCTGAAATGATGGGAGCTAGCAAGAAACGGGTCAAGTAAAATCTCCGGCCCATAAAACTGTTTTGCTTTGAATATGTGTTTGGTAAAGTTGCAGAGTACGTAAGAAACAAAGCATTAAATTCTTCCGTGGGTTCAATGAGGGAATAGAATAAAAAGGTGTTTTGTTGAATTTGGGTTGGAATTTATGGTTCAATTTTGCAGTTGAGGAAAGCATTTAATAGAAGGAGAAATAGAATTTCACGTTAGTAGGTTATATACTTCGAAACTCAAACTTGAAATTCCAAACTTCATCACTTGGACGAAGTAATTTAACTTAGCATTCTGGAACACAAAGATTCTTGTTGCAAGTCTTGTTTGGCCTTATATAAATATGATTGTTCTGATTCTAAGCAATTTCTCAATGTATCATCTTGCAACTCACTGTGGAAGGTTACTTACTTGGTTAGAGAGAGAGAGAACGGAGATGGGGTGAGAAAAAGTGGGAAGAGCAGAGAGAAATGTCTTCACATTGTATGTTTAATTACTATTGGGAAATTTGGTAGATGGGAAATTAAAGTCAATTCATTAAAGATGGGCAGCTAATTTTGGTGATGCATGAAATTGGAAGCATTGATTGATGTGAAATGCATGTTTTGGAGCTTGATACTAGATTTTTTAAAGTTTTATGTTATTAATTTGACGACAATGAACCAATGGAATTAATTTGTTTAAATTGTTTCCCAAAAGCTTATATAGATGCTTTCAATGATTTGTTTATATTTAAACCAATTTTTTAATTTGGCGGAAAACATTTGACATTTATATTTTAATTGGCAGGCAATGTTACGATGCTTTTAAATCAAAGTATCATGATGTTTGTAGCCAACAGGTCATAAAAGTTAGCGAGGCTAAAGGTCAACAAAAGTCAACAGTCACTTAAGCGCCTTATCTAATCCAACAACCTGACGACCTAACGATCAGAAGACCTAGAGACCTGATTCAGTGACATTGAGAATGGATCACTATTCCAGTGCTCTTGCAGTCTAGGCGTCCGGGCATCACGACAGCGAGCTCGTAACACCCAGACCTAACACCGCAACCTAGCGAGCAAGCCAACGGAGTAGCAGCATGGGAACCTACGTGGGGAGTCCTATCATTTACGGCTGATGGGATTTCACATTAATTGCGAAGCGGTTGTTACCTGTCCCACGCATGGCTTAAGTAGGCATTAGTCAAAAAGTAAAGGGTTAAACTCAGCCAATTTGACACTTATATCATTCTGTGGGTCCAACATTAAATGCAGACAATCATTATTCCTATGTAAATGGCAAATGTACACTATAAATAGAGTCAAACAAACTTGAGAAAGGGTTTGACACCCAAATCTCATGCTTTTTGTCTTCAATACATTTATAGTCTTCCATTTATTATAAACATTCCTTACCTTTTTTACATTTATTACTTATATTGATTCAAACATGAATTTTCCGCCAATACAAATCTTGTTTGTTGAGGCGAAGGCTAAAATTGACATCAACAATGTTATATTGACATTTTAATTTAATTTAACATCTTTAGTGTTTTACTTTGATTACTCCCTGCCCTTCATATTGCAATTTTTCTGCAAAATCGAAGTTGATTCTATTAATGTGTTCGCATGTAAAATTGGCATCTGACATGTGTAAAAATAATAAACCCCACCAGTGTACTTTGAATTCATTGAATTAATAAGATAATGCCAACTCTGCACGCAAGCACATTAACAGAACCAACTTTAGTTTCGTAGAAAAATTGCTTATGTTTATCAGTTTATGCTTATGTGTGCAAGTTTGTGGAAACTACTTTGGATTACACCTAACACCTGAGCTAAATCTACATGAAGTTCTATTAGAGTTTTATGCTCCATGGTGTCGGCATTAAAAAATTAGCTCCGACTTTGGATGAAGTTGTGGTCTCATTTTAAAGTGATCCTGATGTCATCATTACCAAAATTGTAAGCACACGGATTTTAACTAAAATTAAAACGTAATAGGTGCATTGCACGTACTATAACTAGTATGTATAAATATATATATTAAGAAGTCCCGTGCGGATTTTGGACTTAAATGAAGTAATAAATTAGGCCCTTACATATGAATTCTTAATTGGTTTTTGGACTCAAATGAAGCAATAAATTGAACCCTTAAACTCACGTGTGAATTCTTGATTGGTTGGACGTATCGAGTTCAATATTCATAGAGAATGAGAGTTTTTTCTACTAAAGAGGGACATAAGTAATTGGATTTCAGCAACATACCTAGATAAAATAGTGACCTTTTCATAATTAGTGTTTGCGGTGTAAAATGAAAAAAAAAAGAAAGGAAAGAAGAAGAAGAAGAAGTAGTAAGAAATAAAGAAATAACAAATCAATTATGAACCCACATTAATTTACTGCAAAATTGTTATGAACTATCAACAATTTTCTGATGAAATTGTTGCTTTCTGAAAAATGATCAATGTATATCAGTGTTTGATGAAAATAAGTGTTTCATTGTTGTGGTTATGATTTAACTAATGAAGAAACATCCATGGTGGTGATGTTGAAATTCCATCATACTACATGGGCGTTGACAGTTAATTTATTTTTACTTCTGTAATAATGTTTAGCATTATAAAAAAAATTCTTTTATCCTTAAAAATTTTCTAGTACCTTATTCCATTAAGATGTCGTCACACTACATGAGTCTTGGTAGTTATACTATATATAAAATTACAACAATGAGGAATAATCTATGTTTTTGAAGATTAATTATGTATTTTTACGGAGGAACGGTTCCGCTAATGAAGAAATATAACATATAATTTTGACAAAGAACTACATCTATTAGATTATGATTATCTTGCGGTTTGGATTTATCTCACCAAAATTAACTAAAAATTCCTATGTTAAGATAATCTTTATCTTTCTGTATTAAAAAAATCTTCGATTCTATATTTATCTCAATTAACTAGTTATAACTCTCAACAATTAGATCCTTGTTAATCTACATAGAAAAAAAAAACAAATTGGAAACAGTTTTCTCCATACTAAATACTTGTAAATCAAAATTAAAATTAAAGGACATTTCACAAAAAAAAAAAAAAAATCAAAGTATCGCCAAACGAAAATTTTAAAACATCCACTTGTAGACCAAGTTAAGATTACATTTCTCCATTCTTACATGTCTGTAATTTTTTCGATAAACTTTAAGCAAATTTTTATAGGAAAAATAATTCAACCTTTAGTTTCTTTTTTTTGTTTTGTGCTTAAAAAATTAAAAATAAGCGGAGGTTTTGAAAGTGCTTAATTTGATGATTCATAGAAGCATTAATTTTTTTCACCTTGTTCTATGGAGCTTTTCTAAAAAATTGATTTTTTCAAGTGTTCAATCTTAACCATTCATTTTGTTTTTAGCCTACAATATTTTTATTTTAATTTTTTGATCTTTTAAGTGTCACTAATTTTGGAGAAATATACTTTCATTTTTCTATGTTGATCAATTTACAAAGTGCTTGAAGAGGAGATTATAATTGGTTTAATTGAGATAAATATAGAAATGAAAATTATCTTAACTAAGATTTATAGTTAATTAGTGAGATGAATACACCGTAAGATTATTTTATTCTAAGGGATATGATTCTTTGTCAAACTCATATGTCATGTTTCTTGGTTAGCAGAACCGCCCCCATTTTTATGGATTTGAATAAATTTAGAAGCATTTGCATGATTTTAAGAGAATATATACTATATTCTGTTATAGAATTAAGGGAAATTTACGAAATGCCCCTTGTGTTTTAAGAAATTATGATTTACGCATTGTCTTCCATTTAATAAGAGCAAAACGCTCCTTTTATTAAAAATAAAAAAATAAAAAATTTATTTATTTCAACAAAAATAACCTTTTGTGACTAACAAATCACATCTCATATATTATTATGTTGTATAACACTTCTCGTTCTCCCATCTTACGTCTGGCCAGAGTATCCCACCAGATGTATATATAGCTGGAGTATCCCACCAGATGTACATATGGGTCAACTTACATGGAGGTTGTCCAATAATACTCACATGAGATTATTTTTGCACTTTACATATCATTTCATTATTCTTTAAAATATATTAAATTAACAATTCTTTTGTCAAATTTTTTTCTTTCCGAGTTTTATTTTACAATTTTTTTAAAAAATTAACCATAAATCATAATTGAATTAAAATAAGCAAATTGAGAACAATGAGTCTTAGTCATAAACATCAATACTGAAAATATTTACATTTTAATAACAAATAATTTTAATCCTTTGCTTTTCTTATTTTTCTTGTTTAAAAATAGATGTAACGCTCCAAATCTAAAAGTATTATTTTATAATTTTACGGAACATGTGAACATCTAATAGAATTGAGAGTTAAATTATATTTCAAAATACTTCTCTATTAACGAGTTGAGAATTTTAAACGTTCTTAGTAATTTAAAAATTGTTCGTAAGAGATAATGCGATTTTAATCAAATATTTTATTAAAAGTTCATGTGCCTACTAAGAATTTATTAAATAAACATTGTTTGATATACCAAATATTAATTCAAAAGGTGAGTCGGTAAAAAGGGGGAAAAAGGAAGAATTGTGTGGTTGCGGCATTGAAACTAAATTAAGCAAAAAATAAAATAAAATAAAATAAAGAAAGAAATTGTCGCCTATAAATGGGGGGCCTTTAACTAAAATGAAAGAAATAAAAAGGGATGCGCCCCCCTTTAAAAAAATTGTGGGGGCAGGGGAGGCCCCTATTTTATAGGGTGCGCCCCCACGTCATATTAAAGCAAATATGGAAGCTTCTATTTCAATGTAGTGCAACCCATATTTCACCTACTACGTCGTTTAGACGCAATTTAATGGTGTAACAAATAGCTTTTCTATTTACAATATGTAATTGCAAAAGAATATGGGTTTGACGACTAGGTAAGTAATTTAATTTCAATTAGTTATTACCTTGTCCTAGTTAATTATTGAGGAGATAAATAAATAGGAAATCTTATATCCATAGATATTAGAATAGACTTGATAAAGTCTGAAAGATATTGACGGCCCGTACGTGCAATGCAATATTTGGAAATGCGAAACTACTAATGTCCTTAGACAGCTAAGGACTGAGGTAAGTAATAGTTCAACTACAATGCAAAACAATAATATTATGTGCTCTTATGTGACAATGTGATATTTGGTTGATTGCCATGCCTATAATATTTATATGACATATTATCTTTGTTACGAGACAAGAAAGTTGAGCATGACTTAGTTGGCACCGTTAAGACATATGTTGTTGAACATATGTACACCCTAATTTTTGGTAAAACCGAAGCACTACCCAAGTCTAATTCCCCTTAACAAATAAAATTTATTTAAACAAAGAATACACTATTTTGGTTTTTCAAAGTTGATATAACACCATAATTTCAAGTGCGGAAAACTTGAAGTGTCAATTTATTCAAACCCAAGCAGTTAAAAAAATAATATTAAGTTATTGTCTCAACGTCAAAAGTAAGAGAACAAGAATTTTAAAAATAAAATTCAAATAAATAACTCCAATCACTATAAATTTCATAAAAAGAATTTAAAACTAATCAATGTTTTGCCCACTCTCCGCTCCGCCTACACCAGCTCCTCAACCTGAAATGTTTTAGAATTGGGGTAAGTATAACGAGTACACTCAATGAGGTATGCAATGATCCACATCACCTCCAAACATGTAATCTCAATCGTGTAAAAATCATACTATAGCAAACTGTATTGTGGGATAACCCCAAGGACCCAATTTCGATCCAGACCTATTTACGGTCCCTGGCAACGATTGGAAATTTAAATACAATTAAAATTGCATATACGGAGAAGAAGACATGGGAAACATAACCACATTGCATAATAAAATCCCCACCTCAAAGCCATGAAAATTCCTTGAAAATGAGTTGATGTGAAGCTTTTTGAACTTTAAAGATTCAGTCCACCTCGTCTAGCAAAATAAATCTAATAAATATTTTAGAACACTTGATTTCAAGTCTTATTGTGTATTATGAACTTTATGTGTTTGATTAGACTTCATGAAAAGGTCATGATAAGTGAATTAATCAATTAGTGAAGTTTAATTGGTTAAATTGTTAATATTTAAAGTTATAGGGACTAAATTATTAATTCTAATAGATTATTAGGGCTTAGATTGGGAAATCCTTAAAGAATTGGGGATTAAATTGATTACTCTGGAAGCTGTTGGGTTAGGTAATAATGTTTAGAAAGTTGGTTGACCAACTAATTCACATAAGAAAATATAGGGATGAACTTATGTAATATCTATAATTAGGGACTGACTATGCAAATACTTAAGTTTGTCTTGTAATTCAGTCCTTGGTAGAGAATCGACCATGGCAGCCATGAAAAGGTTTCTTGCAAGCTTCATAATTCAATTTTTCTTGATGAATTCTTCATTATACTTATATAAAAACATTCACCACTTCAAGGGCTACCCAACTACACCAAAAAAAATCATGAACGGTGACATTTTGAGTGGACGGTGCGGAATAAAGTTTACTTTTTTCCAGCGAACAAGTAGGTTTTTGGCGAAGCAAGCTGGCCCCTTTAAAAACCCATTACTTAATAAGGATTTGTTAAGCGTGATATGCCATTTATATCTTTAAGTTCTACGTGATGAGGCAAACACATTGGTATATGATTTGTAGCCCTAAACCAAAATTTACGAAGTGGGGCTCTCGAGCATGCCTCGGTTTCCATAGTGTTATGACTCTATAACCCACAATAGGAGAAAAAAGGTATCCCATAGACATATTTATTGATTCAGTCGTAGGTGATATACAATATGTGTGCTTGTACATTGAGGTGGAAAATTTGTGTAAAATATGTATGAATTTCAATAGGTAGAATGTTAACTCATGCACGAAGTTCCGATACGTCTCTCCATATGCATCTTTGAATTTTCACACGAATTGACTTGGATTTAAGCACACATATACATATTTATAAAGTACATGTGAAATCAAAATTTAATTTAGTTAGAATGTATACCTTCAAGATTGTGGGTGGTTGAAGGGTGGTTAATTGAATCTCTTGAACATCTTGGATTGACGGATTCTATGGAGATTATTAGATGTGTACGGTTTGTGAGAAGTGGAGAATTTATATTCTCATATTATGGCCCATAGGAAGAGCTAGAGTTTTCTTGAATTTGGGTTGGGCTTAAATAATTATTCAACTTAAATTTTATTTTGCTACGATAAATTTGGTCAAGTTAATTATTAAGCCTTGTATTAGCTTAAACTTAGAGTTTTATTAAATTTTGAATACAAAATTTTATGATTAAATAAATTAAATAATTTGGTGTCCATTACATCATTTAAATTAAATTTTCAATATTCAGCTAGATGAGTGCGCTAGAAAAATGTAACCATTAGAATAGCACGGGTAATCATAGCGACACTATACACAGTTTTAATATAAAAATTCCGATCGCTATAACCTCCCCCACTTAAATTAAATTTTGTCCTCAAAATTAAACTTGCTTGTTCCATAAATTCTGGGTATTTGTCAATTATATCCTTCTCTCGTTCCCATGTTGAGTCTTCCTCACCATGTCTATTCCATTGGATTTTCACTAAGGGAATCTGCTTGTTCCTCAAAGAGTGTACTTTCCGATCAAGTATGGCTATAGGTATCTCCTCATAAGTCATATCCTCTTTGACATCTAGTATTGCATACTTGATAATACGACTTGGATCATACACGTATTTTGTTAACATAGAAATACGAAATACGTTATGCACTGCTGACATTCTAGAGGTAGGGCTAATTTGTAGGCCACTTCACCAACCCTTTCAAGTATTTTGAAAGGTGCAATAAATCTTGGTCTAAGTTTTCCCTTCTTACCGAACCTCACAATGCCCCTCATGGGTGCTACTTTCAAGAAAATCTTCTCTCCAACCTTGAAGTGCAAATCTTTCCTCCTCTTATCGACATGTGATTTTTGTCTCGATTGGGCTTGTTTAATCCTCTCTTTAATTTTCTCAATATCCTTTACTGTCTCCTTGATTAACACCAGACCCAAAACTCTTTTTTTCTCTGACTTCTTCCCAATGCACGGGTGATCTACACTTTCTTCCATAGAGAGCTTCATAGGATGCCATACCAATGGTTGACTGATAGCTGTTACTGTATGCAAATTTGACCAATGACAGATGCTTTTCCAAATCTCCACCAAGGTCTAGAATACATGCCCTTGACATATCTTCCAAAATCTGATTGGTACGTTCTTATTGACCGTTTGTCTACGGATGATATGCTATACTACACGACGCTCTTCCGATCTCCCACGGCTGCTAGCGTTTCAAGAATTTAGATGTAAATCTGATGTCTCTATCTGACACTATTGAAATTGGTACCCCATGCAGTCTCACAATTTCCCTTACATACAACTGAGCAAATCGTTGCGAACTGAAAGTCATCTTAACAAGTAGAAAATGGGTGGATTTTGTCAAGCGATCAACGACCACCCAAATTGCTTAATGATCTCTAGGTGATCTAGGGAGTCCGACTATAAAATTCATGGCAATGTGCTCTCACTTTCACTCAGGGATTTCAAATGGATTCAATAGTCCTTATGGGCATTGATGTTCTGATTTGACCTGCTGACAAATCATGCACTTCTGAATGAATAAGCCAATTGATCTTTTCATGTTTCTCCACCAATATACCTCCCGCAAGTCATGATACATTTTTATACCACTTGGATGTGTATGGTGTACAGTGAGCTTCCTCTAAGACTTCCGCTCTCAAAGCCTCATCTTTAGGCACACAAAGCCATCCTACATATAATAAGGTACCATCAGACGAGACTTGGAAACCTTTGATATTTCCAGCTGAAACTCAGGCTTTTATTTTTGGTAGGAATTTGTCTACATCCCTACTATGAGCTTCTCTGATTTTGTCCCTGATAGAAGGTCAAATTACCAAGATAGCCAACACTATTGTAGCGAGATAGGGAGATATAACTTCAATTTTCATATTCTAAAAATCTCTAACTAGTAGCTCTTGACTAGTTAGAGTGGCTAGTAGTCCATTACTCTTTCAGCTAAGCACATCTGCTACGACATTAGCCTTACCAAGATGGTAGTGGATAGTGTAGTCATAGTCTTTGACTAATTCTAACCACCGTCTCTGTCTCATGTTTAACTCCTTCTGTGTGCAGAAGTATATGAGGCTTTTGTGATCTATATAGATTTCACACTTTCCACCATACAAATAATGTCTCCATATCTTTAACACATGTGTTACATCTGACAGCTCCAAGTCATGAGTAGGGTAATTTAGCTCTTGCAATTTCAATTGCTTTGATGCATAGGCAATCACTTTGCCATGTTGCATCAAAATGCAACCCAATCCTTGTTTTGAAGCATCATTATATATCACAAACCCCGTTGTACCTTCTAGAATAGATAGTCCCGGTGCAGAAATCAACTTCCGTCTCAACTCTTGGAAGCTTTCCTCACACTTTTTTGTCTAATGAAACTTTATACTTTTCCTTGTTAACTGAGTCATTGGCCCTGCAATCTTTGAAAATCCTTTAATAAATTTTCTATAATAACCTGCTAAACGCAAGAAACTATGAACGTTATTCACATTTGATGGTGTATTCCAATTGGACATTGTCTCAACTTTAGCAGGATCAACCTAGATCCCCTGGGTAGTAACAACAAGACCAAGGAAAGCAATTTGATTTAGCCAAAATTCACACTTTTTGAATTTGTCATACAACTTCTTACAAAGTATATCCAGAACAACACTTAGGTGTTCTTCATGTTGCTCTTTACTTTTCGAATAAATAAGGATATCATCTACGAAGACTATCGCAAACCGATCCAATTATGGGTGGAATGCAACATCGAAGAAAACAGCTGATCCGTCACTCAAGCCAAACAAAATCACTGTGAATTTGTAATGTCTGTACCGTGTTCTAAATCTTGTTCTCAGTATACACTATGCTTAACTTTTAGCTGATGATAGCCTGATCTTAAATCAATCTTGGAGAAAACACTAGCACCTCTTAATTGATCGAACAAGTCCTCTATCCTTGGTAAAGGATACTTGTTCTGAATTGTGAATTGGTTCAGCTCCCTACAGTCAATACACATCTTCATTGACCCATATTTCTTTTTCACAAATAGTACTGGAGCTCCCCAAGGGGATACAGTTGGTCGGATAAAACCTTTATTCAAAAACTCTTGTGGTTCCACTTTCAATTCCTGCAACTCTTTCGGTGCCATCCTGTAGGGTGCCTTGGATATAGGTACTGCTCCAGGTACCAAGTCAATAGTGAACACTACTTGTTGATCCGGTGGAACGCCAGGTAGATCCTCAGGAAACACATCAATAAAGTCATGTACAATAGGTACGTCAGCCGCTGTTGACTCAGTTGGCTGTGTACTTACAATACTTACTTAGTACCCTTGGCTATTACCATTCCTCAGCATTTTTGTGCCTTCATTGCCGACACAACACGGGAAATAGTCTTAGTTTTTGCTCCAAAAAAAAGAACCCATTTCCTCCTGGTTTTCAAAAAAGTATCACCCTTTCGCAACACTTGATAGTTGCATGATTATGACCAAGCCAGTCCATTCCAAATATTATATCAAAGTCTTTCATATTTATTAAAAACAGATCAACTTCTAGATTATTCCTATCAATTTCTAACTTTACCCCCATAGATATCTGGTTAGTATCTAATAGTTTCATCTGAAGGTATACCAACCTCCAAGGCCACATCTACCTTATGACATGCATTCCTCTTCTTAGAGTGAACATTAATATATATAAACAATTTTGTTGCACCAAAATTAAACAAAACAATAGCAAGTATGCCGAAAACTGATAAAATATCTGTTATCACATCTAGATCCTCTTCCGCCTCTTGCTGGATTAGAGTAAATACGCCAGCTTTTGCTTTCTTTTCTGGTGCCTTTTCTTTATACTCTTAGTATTCTCCAGCCATATACCCTAGCTTTTTGCATCTTAAGCAAACTCCTTTTCCAATTCAGCACTCTCCAATGTGATACTTCCCACAGTTTGAGCATAGAGGCTTACTCCTAGGTGCATCAGATTCTTTCCTTCCCTCAGTCTTTCCTTTTGTCCTCCCCTCTTATTCTGATACTTCTCTTTTCCCTTATTTGGACTATCCCATTTTCTTTTTTCCTAATGTATCTGTGGGCTTTTGGGTGGACTGCTCTAGGTTTAAGCAAGAATATATCTCTTGTGCTCGCTCTGTTACTTCCGCATATGTGGTGAGTCTCAGTCCAGCCATGGTGCTTCGTATTTTAGGGCATAATCCCCTTTCAAACCTCCTGGCTTTACTTGCATCTGTATCCACAAGACGGGTTGCAAATCGAGATAATTGCTCATACTTCCTTTCATACTCTTCTACGGACATATTCCCTTGTTTGAGCACGAGGAACTCTATCTCTTTCTTATCATGGAAAGATTGTGGGGAATACTTTTGAGTTATTAACTCCTTAAATCCTTCCCGGTCACATCACTGAGCCATAGTCCTAGCGTGCCAATATGATTCCCACTAGTGACATGTATCTTCAACGAGCATGAAGGCAGTGCAATCATTTTCTGAGTTTTAGAGCAGGCGAGCAACTTGAAAATCCATTCCAAGGCCCATAGCCATTCTTCAGTAGCTAGGGCTCCTGCTCGACCATCAAAAGTCAGTGATTTGTACCGGCAGAACTATTCAACTACTATACCAGTATTATCGGTATTGATTATTGGGTTTGGTACAGGAGGGGCATTTTGTGGAGTCACCGAGTCTTGCCTCTGCGTAAGCCCGTAGATGGCACTGATGAGATCCCTTAGTAAGGTCCCACCTATAGCTTCATTAGTCGCTTGTGATCTGCCAGTATTGGCTTGAGGTTGTCGACGTGGAGGCATTTTCCTAAACCAAAGATAAGAGTTAACCTAGTGAGTCATCCGGCATATAACTATAGTGGACTTTCTAGCTATAAGTTTGGTGCAGGCCATATCTGTCATAACATTTATGAGAGTAGGTCCAATAGGATTTCCTTCATTACTACTTCGTTTAGTCTAATTTCAAGTATAGGATATGTATTTTATGAAAGCAAACATTATACTTCACATCACTAGCTCAATAGTAAGAGATAACAATTCATAAAATTTTTTTCACGTCAGTGTTGGATACAAACTTGCGATTTCGCCTAATATTTAAAAACTACATCAACTACTGAAAATTTTCATTTCATATTTATATAGCTTTCAATATACATAGTCAATTTAGATGCAGCCATAATAATAAATTCATTGTACCCAATAACATATATAAATATTTTTCCAATATTTGTAAAGTAAAATTGTCTAAACATTTACATTTTTGGAGTTGGCGTAGCGCGACGAGAGCGGGTGGAGTTAACTTTAATACATGTACTTTTCCCTCTAACCTCAATTTCATAAATCTTAAATTTCAAAAAATCAAGAAAATTATCAAGTCTATAGAAAGGTAGACCTTGCTCTGATACCACTCTGTAACGTCCCAATTTTTGGTAAAACCGAAATGCAACCCAAGTCTAATTCCCCTCAACAAATAAATTTTATTTAAATAAAGAATACGCTATTTTGGTTTCTCAAAGTTAGTGTAACTCTATAATTTCAAGTGCGGAAATCTTGAAGTGTCAACTTATTCAAATCCAAGCAGTTAAAAAAATAATAACAAGTTATTGTCTCAATGTCAAATAGTAAAAGAACAAGAATTTTAAAAATATAATTCAAATAAAAAACTCCAATCACTATAAATTTCATAAAAAGAATTTAAAACTAATCAATGTTTTGCCCACTCTCTACTCCGTCTACACTAGCTCCTCAACCTGAAATGTTTTAGAATTGGGGTGAGCATAAAGAGTACACAATGAGGTATGCAACAATCCATATCAAATCCAAATATGTAATCTCAATCATGTAAAAATCATACTATAGCAAACTATGGAATAACCGCAGGGACCCAATTTCAATTCCAGACATATTTACGGCCCCTAATAGTAGATTCATGTGGACATATAACTAAATTTGCACGGTGGCTTTTCCCAAAGGCCTGATTTTGATCTCAGACCTATTATGATCCCTAGCAACTATTGGAAATTTAAACACAATTAAAATTGCATATAAGGAGAAGACATGGAAACATAACCACATTGCAAAATAAAATCGCCACCTCAAAGTCTTGAAAATTCCTTTAAAATGAGTGTAGATGTGAAGCTTCTTGAAGTTTAAAGATTCACTGCACCCTCATCTAGCAAAATAAATACTAATGAATATTTTAGAACACTTGAATTCAAGTCTTGTTGCGTATTATGAACTTTATGTGTTTGATTAGACTTCATGAAAAGGTCATGATAAGCGAATTAGTGAAGTTTAATTGGTTAAATTGTTACTATTTAAAGTTATAGGGACTAAATTATGAATCCTAATAGATTATTAGGGATTAAATTGGGAAATCCTGAAAGAATTGGGGACTGAATTAGTTACTCCAGAAGCTGTTGGGTTAGATAATAATGTTCAGAAAGTTGGTTGACCAACCAATTCACATAAGAAAATATAGGGACTAACTTATGTAATATCTATAATTAGGGACTGACTATGCAAATACTTAAGTTTGTCTAATTTACAAAACCGGTCCCCGGTAGAGAAACAACCGTGGCAGCCATGAGAAGTGTGCTCTTCCGATCTTTATAATTTAATTTTTCATGATGAATTCTTCTACTTATATAAAAACATTCACCACTGCAAGAGCTACCCAACTATACTAGAAAAATCATGAACGGTGACACATTGAGTCAACGGTGTGGAATAAGGTTTACTAATTTCTGGAAAACCAGTGGGTTTCTGGCCAAGCAATTTATATAGTTGAGTTCTACGTGATGAGGCAAACACATTGGTATATGATTTGTAGCCTGAAACCAAAATTTACGAAGTGGGTCTCTCGAGCATGCCTTGGTTTCCATGGTGTTATGACATCTCTAACCCACGCTAAGAGAAAAAAGGAATCCTATAGACATATTTATTGATTCAGTTGTGGGTGATATACAATATTTGTGCTCGTGCATTGAGTTAGAAAATTTGTGTAAAATATGTATGAATTTCAATAGGCAGAATGTTAACTCGTGCACAAATTTACTATACGTCTCTCCAGATGCATCTTCAAATTTTCACACGAATTGACATAGATTTAAGCATACATACATATATATATATATTTATAAAGTTCATGTGAAATCAAAATATAATTTAGTTAGAATGTATACGTTCATAATTGTTGGTGGTCGAAGGCTGGTTAATTGAATCTCTTGAATGTTTTGGAATGACGGACTCTATGCAGATTATTAGATGTGTAGGGCTTGTGAGAAGTGGAGAATTTATATTCTCATATTAGGGCCCATAGGACGAACAAGAGTTTACTTGAATTTGGGTTGGGCTTAAATAATTATTTAACTTAAATTTTAGTTTGCTAGGATAAATTTGGACATGTTAATTATTAAGCCTTGAATTAGCTTAAACTTAGAGTTTGATTAAATTTTGAATCCAAAATTTTATGACTGAATAAATTAAGTAATTTGGTATCCATTACATCATTTAAATTAAGATCGGAAGAGCATTTGACTAAACGAGTGCGCTAGAAATATATAACTATTAAAATGGCATGGGTAATCATAGCAATAGTTTGCACAATGACATTTTTTTAATATAAAAATTCCCGTCGCTAAAACATATGATGATGTGGTATGCCATATGTACATATTTGAGAATGATGATAAATATGAGAATTTGCGTGTAGCATAGTGATTGACATGAGACACCACAGAAGACAGTGTAATCCTTGTATAGTTACATCGCATTATATTTCTCATATGGGTATATACACTTGCGAGTGTTGGGGACCTGAGACGTGTGCTCTTCCGATCTGTCGGACGTAATGTTGAGACTCAAGGATTGTATGTTATGGCCAGACTTTGATTATTTGATGATCTTGGTAAGTCCTTGTCGCCTCCTCAGCCGAGTTTAAGGCAACGATGGACACGTCCAAGGATTTCCTAGTCGAGGCGAGACTATGATAGACCTTCTGGCAAGGCATTGTGGGCAAGCCTTTTGATTATGAGCTCATGCCTTGTTTTACAAAGAGATGTGAGCCCTATTTGCATTGCGGTTTACAAAATCATCATATACATATGCATGTTGTTACTTATTGAGTGTTAGCTCATAGAGTTTTGCACTGTAGATGTAACAATGCAAGTAATAAAGAGTGGTGATAGCTTCAATGTGAGCAGAGGGTTGTGTACAGGAATCCTGACCGTGGGCATTAAGCGTCTACCACTAGAGGCACCCTAAAGGTTATAACTACTTTTATTTTAAAATAATTAGTACTACCTTATAAAAGTAAAGTATTTTATAAAGACAGTTCATCAATCTTCCCCAGCCTATATTAATAAATAAATTTTATTCCTCACAAGATAAATTTGGCTTTATTAGATTACTAGTATAGTAATAATAATAATAATAATAATAATAATAACAACAACAACAATAATAATAATTATTATTACTACTACTATGATGAAATATATTTGAATACTTCGAAATGAATTGGGTTTGCTCTAAATTATTCTTTGTCGAAAATATTATTTAAGAAAAATATTTTTCAAATACTAAAAGCTTGTATGTATGATAAGATTCAAAATTTTTATTTTCTCGGTAATATAGAAATTTTAAATTATTTGAGGGTTTTACTATATATATGAATGAAGATACACAATAAAAAAAAGAAGAAAAAAACAAGAGTTACGAAATTGTACCAACTATCATGTATTATTTAACTTTATTTTTCTTATACATTGAGTAAAATTTATTTACTGAAGCTTTAGGACATATTCCTATTCTGATTTATAAACTAAGATTAAAAAAATAAATTTTATCTGCTTTTTCAAAATGGTATGTAAAGTATTACAAAATATAATATATTAGGTGTGATTTGTTAGTTGTAAATAAGGGTAATTTTGTCTAAAAAAAGAAATTTTTTAAATTTTTATCAAATAAAAATGTATTTTGTATACTAAATGAATTGAAGGGTGTAAATTGTTATTTCCAAAAGCACAGTATGCAACTTGTAAATATGCTTTAAATATGTTTTGTAATTTTTCCTACAAGTAATGATTTTTAAGGGATTTCAATTATTAATATTACTGATCTTTCACCCGTCCATTGCATAAGAACACAATTTTTCAAAAATTAATGTACAAGACGCATGTTATATGGTATATAAAAACATATCCATAAGACTTTTGATTTTTTAGTTTTTCATTTAAAAACGCAAAATGTACAATAACTATTGTTGGCTTTAACCAAAGTGGTAAAGAAATCTAATACATTTAAAAAAATACTCATGAGAAACAATTAGATGACTAATGTGATGTGTTCCCCTTGTCGCTACCCCATTATTATTCATTAGACTAGATGCCTTAATGAACTACAGACTTAAGGCCACCGACAAACGGCCCAAAAAAATTGCAGAAGTCACAAATAAAAAAGGTTGCTTTAGATATTTGGGTTTAGAATTAATAGCCACTTCATCTTTGCACTTGTGAACATCAAAATAGCAAAAAATACACTTGATTCTCTCAAAAATACATGTGGGTAGATCTGATAATAAAATCTCTTCGAGATTAAACAAAATAAAAAAATACAATTAATAACAGAAAAATCAATAGATTTGTCTAGATTTCCTCGGATATCACAGGTATATTTCAAAAGGGATAAGAGTCCCGCCATTGTGGATGAAAAACCATGTATATATATGATTGATAAGGTACATTCAGAATTGAAAATTCTGAGAAACAACAGAACCCGTTGATCCTCCAAGACGAAAAAAGATCTAGAGGCAGAAGTCATGAAGCTTGATCCTCCACCACGACTTGAGAATTGGGTGGAGTTGAATCTCCCACTAAATGTTGCTTCTTGGACAGAGGATGACTTGAAAGATTCGAGAAAGCTACATGAGATGACAATTCTTCTCAATGCACAAACGGAAATTGCTCATAAAATATTGGATGCTCAGTGAGGCAAAAATGGGGTGAAGAAAACTTGAATGAGATGCTGAAAGAGAAAGTCTAGCCATACTGAATATTATAATGGGACGTAGGACTCATCAAATCAGTACGTCAAATCAACGTATTAAAATATTCAGTATCATAAATTGGTAGGAATCATTTATATCAAATCAACGTATTACTTATAGGGTATTACGTATCAAAATATTCAGTATCGTAACCATGTATCATAGAACTTTTGATAATGTATTACTTACAAATTATCATGATTTATTTGGGAAATCAATTTACGTAAATTAATAGCGGTCATTGATATCAAAATATTTAGTATCACAATTACGTATCACATAACTTTTTTTTTGGCAATCATGTATCATACATCTTTTGATAATGAATCTAAATTCTGTTGGGGGAGAACTGCAATGACATCTAAATTCTAAATAAGTTATAGTAACTTTTTTTTAATTACCGGTCAACCATACAATTTTTAGCGGTCATATTAACATTTTTTAATTACTTAACAAATTGTTATTAATTATTGTTAATTAAAAAGTTAAAATAAACTCGTTAAATACCTTCCAAATACTTATATTATATATTAGAAAAATATATTATAATGATAGGGAAATTAGAAAAAAGACAATTTTTCTGTAAAAAAGGATAAGAATAAATTTAAAATTCAATCACTAAAAATCCATGAGAATCATATCGAAATCTATTAAATTCATACAACTTTTGGTCATGCATCTAAATTCTTCGAGAGGGAGGGATTACAATGACAACTAAATTCTAAATAAACCATATTAACCTTTTATAATTAGCAGTTAACTGTGCAACTTTTAGTGGTCATACTAACGTTTTTTTAATTAGTTAATAAAATATTATTAATGGTTATTAACTAAAAACTTAAATAAACTAATTAAATACCTTCTAGATACTTATGGTATATATTAAAAAAATATATTACAATAATAATAGGGAAATAAAAAAATTATAATTTTCCAGTAAAAAAGGATAATGAGTAAATTTAAAATTGAGTCACTACAAATAAATCTATGGGAATCAGATCGAAATCTATTAGATTACATTCATATTACGTAAAATATAAATAAAAGATTACATTAAGATATTATAAAAAAATTAATAAATCTAATAATAAATATTTAACACCTAAAGATGTAGAGGGTAAATTTGATAATAAGCAGTGTAAAAAAGCATAAGAAAACAAGCTTGCATGCAAAAACACGACCCCAAAAAAATGGTGTGGGACGTAATTTCCTCAATAAAAAATAATAATACTATGCTAATTTGACAAAGAAGATGGTTTTAAATGAAAAAATAGGAACAAGGTAGTGGCAAAGTGACTGTGTGTGTCCATCTCGTCGAGTTACCTGAATAGCATATATTATAAGTTGAAAACTGACATAGCACGCAAAAGTTAAAACCATTTCTTCGCACATCGATCGTTGAATCTTTCCAAGTATGCTATTGCTTGCACAGCTTCATCGGAGTTTCATCCTCATCAACAACTTGACAAAATTTAGCTTTACCAATCCACAATTCAAAAAGTAATTCAATGAGAAAGGACTAGACAAATCCAAATACAATTGGCACACGAAAACATTAAGCTAATATATAGCAAAACCCTCAGAAAAAAATATTTAAAAAAACGAACGAAAAAAATTCAATTTACATCTCTCAAGTCACTTTTGAGTTTTGTCTATCTTCCTTTTGCTCAACTGACTAAATCCAGAAGTTCAAATTATCATCTTCATTACCGATTAAAAGTAATTTTTCAATTTCTAGTTTCTAAAAATTAACCCTTAATAATTGTCAAGCAATCAGACTTACATATATTAGCTTACATGCCATATATACAAATATTAACTCAACATGCTATATAATCAATAATTACTAGAGTGTTCCGTTCACGATGAGAGAGCGATATACTTCGATGAGAGAGAAAAAGGCATATGGGAAGAAAAAAGGGGAAGAACCAGATAAGAATTAATAAAATAAATAAAATAATGAGAAAAATATAGTTTATTGCAAGAGTTACAAAGGGAATAAGACAATTACCGGAAATCCTTACTTAAAGTAATTTAGGCGGGAAAATTGTGGTCAAATTGTACCACAGCACCTTCTATTTAATTAATAATATATATTTCATTAACATTTTAATGTTAAACAAACATTGAAACTAACTCTAACTAGATTTTGGATATTATGAAACAAAACTAAATTATTAAAACTTGTTCTTGAGAAGAAACTCTTAAAATTAAACAAAAATTTCCAACTTCATTTTTTGACAGCTTCCAACCTTCCCATCATCAACATTGGTACTGCTCAAGGTAATTAATTGTGGTTTAATATTTTATGTGTTCATAAATCATTAAGTTGTTTTTAAATTGAAGCAAAAATCCGTTCCTGAATAAGAAACAGATTTGTATTTCATCTCTTTTTTTGAAGAAAATAGACTTATGCATTCATATGATCAAAAATTAATACATCTGAAATAAACAGAGGAGGAAAATAAGACCACTCTAAAGGATCTGATAATAAATTCGCTATTTTAGCCAATAAATACGCAACACAATTCACAGATCTATTTACCCAAGAAAAGATGAACCCTTGTGTCGTTTGTTATATAGAAACGGCAACCCTCAACAATTATCCTGAAGTAGGTATAATTCGAAACACCATGTGTGAGAGCATTGGAAATAACCTGGGCATCTATCTTAATAGTAAAAACCCAGGGAATTGGTCCTTCACCTAACTCAAAGCCTCTCAAACAGTTTATGCTTATGCTATAATAGCTCTTCCGATCTCCCTTCGAACTAGAATAGATATTGTAGCTATGAAGAAATCATGCTCATCACGACGATCATGCCCAATCTAGCCGTATGTTGATCTTTCCAACTTACTATTTCTACATTAATCTTAAACAATCCAATAGTAGGAGGTTTCTAATGGACAACTTGAGGATGTAAACTCAAACAAGTAGGGCACTGATTAATAAACTGAGCATCATAGCATTGTTGGAGGTAAGCTCTAGGTTGCTTAACAACCTTCAATGCAGTAAAAGATATTGCTTGCCACACACACTTATTACGGTAAAGCCAAATAGCCCAACAAACTATAGCAACAATATCCTCTGAGTTCCTATCATTTTTGAACACTTCTTCAATCCATTCTTTAAAAGACAAGGCCAGAATATATTAATAGCAAATACCAGCAACCCTCCGCACTTTGTTTCATGGTCTTTATAACATGTAGGCCAGTGAGAATCAACCTTTACCCATTTATTTCTCAACAAGTCAACCGTAGGCAAGACATTAGTCACAGTACACCAAATGAAAATTTTCACCTTACCAGGACTTCTTAAATGCCATAGTTTCTTCTAAAAAAAGGTCCACAACCTATTATGAGACGAGCAGTGTCTCCTTCACCACTTCACTACTGAATACATCTCATACTTGTCATGAAAGCTGATCTTTGATTATTATAGATCACAGAAGAATTTGTAGAATAAGTTGGTGCTCTTCCTCATTAAAGAGATCATTTAGGATATCAACATCCCACTTCAAAGTGCCTTCAACCATCAATTGATTCATCGTGATCCAAGTAGCTTGTGGTGTCAGATCAGATACAATATAGCCCCGGTTTGGATCCAACAGACATGGGTCATTCCAAACACAAATCATATTACCAAGACTGCTATGGGATCTACTCTCAATTCTAAATAAATCTTGCACCACTGTTATGCTCCACCACATGAAACTTGGGTTGTATCCAAACTTAGCATAAAAAGCTAGAAGGGAAATATCAAGCCTTAAAAATTCGAGAAACAAGTGCATTCAAGTCTATAGAGAACTTCCAATCATGTCTGCCTAACAATGCAATATTACTAGCATGCAATTTCTTAAAGCCCATTCCACCTTGGTTTTTAGCCAAACACATTTTATTCCAGCAAAGCCAACTGATACCTGTCTCCACCCCTTGCTTTGAATGCCACTAAAAGCTGTTCAGAAGGCGTCCTAATTCGAGCCACAGCTATAAAGAGAGCAACACCTTGCCTTTTCTTTTTCATATAGTGAAGCGTCTCAAAGGCAATTAAGATATTATCGGTGATTAATCTTCCAGGCACAAACGAGCATTGGGTTTCTGAAATAAAGATGGCAACATGCTTTTGAGTAGGGTAGCTAGGGTTTTGACAATAATCTTGTAGAAAACATTACACAAAGAGATGGGTTGTCAATCTTCCACAAATTTTGGATTTTTTTTGGCAATAAGAACAATAAAAGTGTCATTGAATACTACCAAGAACCTATAATTATTTAAGCAATCAATAGGCATGACTATTGCATTTTCCCCCACAATATCCCCAATGGTGTTGATAGAACAGACTGTATGGACAAAATAGCTTTATGAATTTCCTTAGAGGAGAAAGGTGGAACAAGTGAATCACTTTGATCTGTAGTAATTCTTGGCTCAAAAAAATTAGCAATCGGCCCAACCAAAGAGCTAGAAGAATTTGATCAGAACAAATTATGGAAATATTACCTTATGGTTTCATGAATAGCTCATGGACTTGAAAGCCACACCTGGAATTAGTATGAAGCCTCATAATTTCATTTTTTTTTCTTCAAGTGGATGCTGCCCTGTGGAAATATCTAGTATTGGATCCCCCTCTCGAAGACAACTTTTTTGATCTTTGTTTCAAAAACAATTCTTGTTGGTGAAGAGAACTAAAGTAGTGTGTTTGCGCCTTAATGAAGTCCTAAATACCCATACTATCATAACCATATGCAACCTGTTTATAACCTCTTTACTACGTCAAATATTCTACTGGAATTTATGTCAAGCGAGACCACCCCATTGGAAAAGATCACACCCATAAGTCTAAATTTGTCTTTGAAGTGGCTCACCCAACTTGACTCAACAATTAGTTTGCAGTCTTGTTCATGTAGCCAATAATTCTTGAACTTGAATTTCCTTCCTGTAGTTTGAGATACAGGTGGTTCTGGCATTAGGAGGAGTGGAGAGCGATCTAAGAAAAATATGCTTAAGTTCTAGACCTGAGCATTGGGAAAAATATTAGACCATTCTGAGGTTGCAAAAGCTTTATCAAGTCTCTCCCAAATCCAATCATTCACGCCCTAACATTATCGCTCCATCCCAAGGTTTAACATATGACAATCTTCTACTGCATCCCAAAAGCCATTTAGAAGCTAGATAGGGTGCTTGTTTTGACCAATTTTTTTCCTATTAAGTTAGGATATCGTTGAAGCCTCTGATAATGACCCATGGCAGCAGCAAGGCAGAAGTAAAAAGACGCATATGACCCTAACTAATATTACGACCACCACGCTTTGGAACACCATAGTACCCAGTTAGGCACCATTTTGGTTGGTTAAAAAAAAGTAACCTCAACATCAATATGATACTGGAAGCAACTCATAAGAGAGGCCATATGACTGTCTTTCTACAAAAAGTAAGGCCACCACTGTGGCCCAAACAATCAACTATAAATAAACCATCATAACCCAAATTTTTTTTATTAAATTCACTTTTTCAGTACAAGATAATGTCTCAACAAGAAATATAAAGGTTTAATTAGGGAAATAACGAGTTTTTGAACTCATTACCCAAAAAGTAGTTGCATCACAACAATTTTTGACAATCCAGGTACCCCACCCATACCCGACATTGTATTCACTCACCACCCAGACGTCTCTCTTCCTCTGTCTCTAGCGTACCACTTCTGTCGTCACTCTACCACTGCCGTCGCCTTTCTGTGACATCACCAGTGGCATCTTCTTCTCTGGTCGCCATTCATCCTTGTTTAAATTGTGAAGAACCCAAGGAAAAAAACCATAAAACCAATGCTTTTGCCACTGCCAGACAGTACTTCATGGATGGATTTGAAAAGCCTCTCTCATCATAAAACTAAAGAAATATTATTAAATCTTAATTGTATTATTATTATTATACATATGCATGTGAATGTTAATTAACTGCTGAATGTGAAAATGGAAAACGAGAAACCTCACACGAACCCCAGAATTTGGGAGCAGGAATTAAGCATGAAGAACCAATGAAATAGAACACTTTTGCCAGTCACTGTCATCCTCCTCTTCTCCGGTCACCATCTCTGATCTAAATTGGAGTCTTATTTGTTTTGTTTACCTGATTTGGTGGTCAGTTTGGAGGTCGCAGTCATCGTGGTAGTGGTCACGGTGGTGACTCGGTTGTGTTGTGGTGTTGACGACTAAATGGTGGTCACAGTGGTTATATTGTTTTGACTCGGTTTTTCCGCCGAGTTATTGTATTGTTGTGACTTGGTATTTTGATGAGTTATTCTTATTGTGACTTGGTGTTTTGGCGAGTTGTTTTTATTGTGACTTGGTATTTTAGAGTTGTGTTTGATTTGACTCGGTGTTTTGGTGAATTGTTTTTGTTGTGACTTGGTGTTTTGGCTACTTATTTTTGTTATGACTGGGTGCTTTGGAGTTGTGGTTGATTTTTTCTAGGTGTTTTGACGAATTATTTTTGTTGCGACTTCGTGTTTTGGCTAGTTATTTTTGTTGTGACTTTGTGTTTTGAAGTTGTTTTATATTTTGACTCAGACTTTTGGCGATTTATTTTTGTTGTGACTCGGCACTTTATAGTTGTGTTTGATTTTGACTTAGTGTTTTGACAAATTATTTTTGTTGTGATTCAATGTTTTGGCGAGTTGCTTTTGCTGCGACATGGTGTTTTGGAATTGTTTTTTATTTTGACTCGGTGTTTTCGCGAGTTGTTTTTGCTATGATTCAGTGTTTTTGCGAGCTGTTTTGATGTGACTTGGCCTTTGTAACGGCTCAAATTCTGAGCACCCGGGACGTTAACAATATGTTCTTTCTTTTTAAAATAAGTAATTAACAGCGGGTAGAAATATGTGGAAAAATAAACTTGAAAAATAATATCCCAGGAAAAAGAACTTATTAATGTCAAAGAATAAGGAATTCAAAAATTTTCATGAACAAGTAAAAATATTTAATTCATTCCATAATAAATTCTAAGTTTGGTGGCACCACTGCTCAGTGCCTCTCCTCTGATTCTGAACCTGCAAAATGCTGTAACTTGAAAGGATGAGTATTTCTATGAAATACTCAGTAGTCTCAGTGCAAATTAATTAACTTATACCACGATATACATATAAACATGCAATTACATGAATATCTCAAGAATGATTTTTTATTCAAAAACAAGCATGGTATGGTAAATGCAGGTTTCCGACTCTCGCCTCATGCTATAAAGCAAGTAAATACTAGCGCATAGTAATCAAGTATTGCATGCATCTCATAAATATTCTCGACTCGTCTCGTCTCGTCTTAGGCATAAAGCAAATAAGCTCTTGCATATAATAAACATATAGATCACATATTCACTTGCATACTGATAGCACAGATCAACTAATTTTGTGCATACTTTTGAAAATAACTTTTTTCTAGAAAAATGAGACTACCTTAAACTTGTGAGCCGGGCAACCATTGTACAAATTTTACTCCCTTATGAATCTTCACGCTTCGTCTAGTCAAAATAAAATAAATTATTTTAGTACGAAAGAAATAATACTTTATAAAAAGGGAAATAAACTTTAGGGACTAAATTGAAATACTGAAATAGTTTAGGGCTGGGACTAAAAAGGTGGATGACAAACTCCAAGGCTGAGTTCGTGAAAACAGAAAGTTGGAAACCCAATTCAATAAATCTAGAAACGTTTAAGACTCAATAAACAAATATAAAAACTTGAGGGACTGATTTAAACATAATCAGAGGTTGGGAACTAAGACTGACAAGACCAAAACCCCTGGGACTGACTCAAAATATACCCAGAACCTCGGGAATAAAATCGAAGCCACAATTGTTTCGAGTTAGAAAATACCCTAAGAGATAGTTTTAAACTGCTTAAGAGTCAATGAAATCTCAAGGACCAAAATGACTCAAAATCAAACTCAGGGACTTGAGTGAAATTTGAAATTTGATAAAAATTCCCAAATCCCACCCATCTTCCAAATCGGCCGAAACAAGCAGATGAAAATAGGAGTGGGTTTTCTGACCAAAAGGCGTGTGACCGACACGCCGGCGAAAGGGATTCCGGCTAGAGGGTGAGGGACGCGGCTGGGGTTCGTGTTCTCCAAGGAGTTGTGCCTCGCGATTTTTGGGCCGCAAGAGTGGGGATGGCAGGGGCCGCGGTCAGGCTCAATGACCAATTTGGGGGGTCGATTGAGAGTTGGGTAAGCGGTAGGTGGCATGGGCGACCTTTCGGTTCGGAATTTCAGTCGACTTAGAGGACCTAGAGGGAGTCGTGGAGGTTGAGGCTCGGGCAGAGGGGGTCGCGGTGGCTGTTCGGCCGCAGATAAGGGGTGTGATTCGGGTGAGCGATGTGTCCGCGCGGCTGGGATCAGTTGGGGTTCCATGGTTTTGTTGTTTTTTTTTTCTTTTTTCTTTCTGGCCAATGGCAGTAGGGGTGTGTGGGTTGGATTGGATTTGCCGCCAGGATGAAGGTGACTGGCTAATGAAGTTCCGGCGATGAAGGGGCGTTAGCCCGCGGTGGAAAGTACCTCACGTGTATCTGATTGCGTAATTTGGGCGCAAGATTTCTTGAGTGCATTGTGTATGGCTAGGTGTATGTGTGAGTATATTGAGATATCTAACTATTAGTTTAAAGAAGAACACATAGGCAGACTTACAGTTTCTTTGCTGGAATTGTATCTGTGTAACGCGTATGAGGAGTGATTGGGTTTATAGGTTTTGAGTTACAATCTCCTAGCTCGACCGAGAGTTGGAGTTATAGTGCATACGAACTTTCATGTGTACCGGTAGTCGAAGCTGAATAAATTACGAAATAATAACTGCGGCAAAGACAAGTCGAGATAGGATTTTTATAAAATAGCAGAAATAAAATTCGTTTGATGCAAATAATTTGGAGTTTAGAAAACAAATTATTTAATATAAAATTTTAATTAAGTTTTAGAGTATTTGACTAGACGAGCGCGAACTTAAACAAACTTTAAAATTGGTGAGATTATAGCGACGCGTAACTATTTAATAAAACTTATTTCTAAAAATTTTTGGGCCGCTATAGCCTTTGACGAGTTATTTTGATGTGAGTCAGCGTTTTGGCAGATTGTGATTGTTGTGTTGTAATATTATGATATCAAAATGTAAAAACACCTAAAACACCCAATTTTTGAAAAAAAACCTTTGTGTACCTTACTTTTAAAAGTGTGTAAAAAACCTTTGTACTTTTCAAGTTATCCCATAATCAGGCTTATCATGATAGGGGAGGTTTGATAGGACTTGAACTGCTCGCGGGTTGCTATCCCATGATAGTTCCATGTTAAGGTACTCATTTCAATTAGTAGGCTTACATAACAGGGGCCAATTTAGGTCGTTTTTTGTAGTCTCCGTAATTGGGTCGACTATCTGCTCCAAACATGAATCTAGTAGAGGAACTTGTTATAATTTTCATCATCCATTTTAAGTTGACAATTATAGTTCTTTTAGGATTAATATTATCTTTCTCCAATTGGTTATGATACAAGCATTCTTTATATAGAGGATTTTCCTTCATTAGAAGATCATTATGAGCATTCAATTGACTTGTCACATCTTTGGTTCTTTCGTCAGCTAAAATCAACGATCATCTCCTCCATATTTCCATGACCAGAACTCACCAATCACTCATTTTGGGAGCCATCTCTCACCAGACATTCTAGTATTCTAGTGGAGTGGAGCACGCAACCGTTGAACGTAAGGACGTTCTGCTATGCCATCAAGTGAATTGAACAAGATTTCACAAAACTTATATGAGTGTCTAATTTTCCCACAAATGGAACAAAAAGTAGGGAGTCATTCTCCTTATGGATTTTTAAGTTTCATCTTCCTTTTCAAGAGAAGGTGAACATCCATAAGATCAAATTTGCATAAATGTTTTCCAATTAGCCATTAAATTATTATGATCAAATACAAGATAGGAACCAATAAAATTGCCAATATATTGCATATAACTCTTTCAGAGCAGAATCTAGTCAGGACATCGTGAATCTGAACCCAGAACATAGTCTGATGCAATACAACCTTCAACAAGCTCTTATCCACCTGACGATGCTTTAGTAACATAATATGTTGATCAAAGGTTCAAGGCCCATTGTCCAACTCTTTTCTGTCAAGCATATGATAAAACTTGAACACATAAATTGATGAACCAATATCCTTGATGTAAACACCCTTCATTGGCCTCTAAATCACAGCTAGGGGTTCTGTATTGCCACAAAATTTATAGACTTAATAGTGAAAAACCGTCTTCTGGTTTGCCCCTTGGTCCTCGTCCTTTACAGTATATCTTGGCATAAACTTCAACAATTGACATTGAGACAAAAAAGTAAGAGCATGTACAAATAGAATGTCGTTGGGAACAAAGAACAATCACACTTGCTAGTGGGCAAGTCATTTCTACTTCATCTCTTTTGCTCGTATAGGAGGAATTATTAGAATTTAGCTCTCGCAATTAAAAATGTTTTATAAATTTTTGAATTCAAAGTTAGTTCAATTTATAGATTTTGTATTAATTAAAGTACTTCTAAACATTAATTTATTATTTTTTAGTAGATTTGACTATTATTGGTCATGGATAATTCAACTTTTGAAGAATATTATAAGAATCCATTACAGAGGTATGCTACAAAAGGAGAGAAAACAGGTGAAGGAGGTGGTAATATTAGTTAGGAGTACAATTTTTGTAGGGTTAATTGCACAAATAGTCTCCAACCTTTGCATTTTCCACCAGTTGGGTCCCTAATCCTTTTTTTCAATACTATAGGTCCTTGACTTTTCATAAATTCACTCATAAGATCCTTTATAACATTTTTGTCCTCACCTTTTAATTAAAAAACAATAAAAATCTAAAAATAATAAAATAATAAAAAAAGGAAGCCTAACTTGCCACTCATTCTACCTTTATTCCTAACATGAACTAAAATGATAAATACTTCAACTATTTTTTTGGGAAGCCCTTTATTTTTCCCACCATTTCTGACAGCAGTGGTATGAACAAGTAGTAAAATTGTGGCTTACTCCTTTGCAACTAGAAATAATTACTAGAATTTGTAATTCATACTGAGTTGAAATGTCAACTGGTCATTAACTAAATAAGTATTGTAGGAAGAAATTATTTTCTTTTTTGTTATTTTCTATTTTGAAAATCTCGTTCATCCCGCTACTGTCAGAAATTCAGAAATGATATGAAAAAAATAAGTGCTTTCCCCAAAAAAGGAAAATAGTATAGGTATTTGTCATTTTCGGGCATGTTAAGGATATAGATAGACTAGGTAATTTGCTAGGTAGGTAGGGAAGTTTTATTTTCCTTTTTATTTTTTATTATTCTAACTATTTTGTAGATTTTTTTGTTTCTATTTAAAAATTAAGGGCAAAAACGTAATAAAGGATCTTATGGGTGAATTATGAAAGGTTGAGGACCTCCGGCATCGGGAAAAAATGTTGGGGACCCCGTTGATAGAAAGTGTAAATGTTGGGGACCATTTGTGAAATTAACCCTTTGGGGGTAAAATTGATGCAAGGATCTTCTACAAAGGTTAGAGTTCATTTGTTGAGAATACCAAATAAAGAGGTGAAACCGACTGATATAAATGATATGAACAAATTAGAGGAGGAAGATGAGAGAAAGGTTAAAGGATTTGTGCCAAAAAAAGTTCCGTTGCCTAGAAGTGTTGGGAAAATCTTAGAAAATAGTAACTCAAAGAAAAGAAAGAGTGCCTTTGGAGGAAAAGGGAGTGATAGTTCAAATCTGCTATCCCAGGCATTTAACAATGAAGCTTGAGTTTAGTTAGTTGCAAAGATAGCTCGGACGTTTCATACCAAAGAGTTGTCTTTTAATCATGCTAAAAATCCATATTTTGTAACTGCTTTCTCCTAAGTTGTTAACAATTCGATTCCTGGATATGTGTGTCCAAGTTATAATTCATTAACAACCACTTTACTACAACGAGAGAAAGCCAATTTGAGAGATTGCTAGTCCACACCAAAAGAACTTGGAATGAAAAGGGAGTTAGCATTGTAAATGATGGTTGGAGTGAATCTCAAAAGAGACTATTGATTTATTTTGTTGCCATGTGTGAGAATGATCCAATGTTCATATCTTAACTGCTTAGGGGAGGTAAAAGATAAGTGTTTCATTGCTGATTTGATGAGAGAAAATATTGACGAGATTGGTTCATGTCATTACTAATTGTTAAGGAAACTTGTAATATATTATCGTCACACGACAAGGCTGATACTCTCAGGTCCTCATATGCGCTCTCAGGTACTCATGTGCACCGATTGATACTTTTCGCAATGTCGATGATGTGACTTAGTCATCTAAGTTACTGAATTATTGTTATGATATCTTTTCCTTATTTCTTGTAATATTTTTTCCTTCATTGTGTAGTTTATTCTTGCTTGGATATGAATATTTTCTTTCTTTGTATTCACACAATTTACTATATATTGAGGAGTTTTATCAATAGAATGCGAACAATTCATTGAAATTCTATATGGTATCAAAGCACTAAATATACAAAATTAGTTTTGCTTCATTGCTTAGTGTTTTTCTTCCTTTACCTCATTAATCACCATATCTCATGACAACTTTGCCTGTACCAAAACCCTACAA
The DNA here is from genome assembly GCA_963692815.1 of Nyctanthes arbor-tristis. Classification (NCBI taxonomy): domain Eukaryota; kingdom Viridiplantae; phylum Streptophyta; class Magnoliopsida; order Lamiales; family Oleaceae; genus Nyctanthes; species Nyctanthes arbor-tristis. The sequence goes on from CAVNYN010219099.1 coordinate 69,512, forward strand.
CTGATGCTGACCCCCAAAATGTCACAAATCACCAACCTCCTCAAGAAGCAACCGTACCCTTTGTCCAAATCAATGCATCCACACATCTTCCTCCTTGTTTGAATATAAATAATTATTCCTCCTAGAAATTACAGTTGACATCTCTCTTCTATAGTTTTTACTTAATGAGTTGTCTCGATAGTTCTCAAACGACACTTGCAGAGTTCACCAAAGTTGGAAATAGAAAATTATTCAACCTTTCTTTTATCTCTTGGAAGTGACAAGATCAACTTATTCTGCCTGCTATTGTCTCGTCTCTGACAGAATATGTTATTCTTCTTATTTCAACCTTCGTACCCTCTTATGATGCTTGGAGTTGATTGGATTGCATATTTGCAAAAAGATTGCAATCTTATATTATTCACCTTAAGGACAAATTATCTCATCTCTTTCGTAGTTCTCAACCAATATCTGAGTTTTTTCTTCAAGTGAAGACTATAGAAAATGTTTCCCCATCTCTTGGAGCTTCCGTTACTGACACTCGCCCTATTATATATTGTACACGGGGTTTCAGTTCATCATACAAGAAGTTATTGCCTCTTTATGCTCTCAGGACTCAGATTATCACGTTTGAGGAAATGTATGACAAATTCTTTGATCATGAGACCTGTTTGAGAGATGTTGATATGATGATTATCTAGGGTACCAACTATTCTCACACATCAGCCACTTCAAACAACTACAACCGCCGCAGCTGAAACAACCGTCAATCAAGACCTTCACCACTTAAAAATGATGCTAATCTCCTTCCTTTTCTTACCGTCTAGCTAGGTTCAATCACTAATAATCTGACAGCCAACTAGCAGCATAAGTACAGGCACAATGACCCTCTGACTATTTTCAGTTTTGTGGGATTCTCGGCCATTGTGTTTGCATGTCTAAAATTGTTTCCTAGTCTTTGTTTCTCTGTTTTCCTTGATCTTAGATGAATGCAATAAATACTACTCCTCCTCAGCATAGACATTGGATTGTTGATTCACACTAGGTTGCCTCACTGCTATCTAATCTCTCTTTCTCTCAAAGCTGTGACGGGCCTGGAAAAATACACTTTTGCAATAGTAATACATTACCTATTTCTCATACAAGTTCTTACACTATCTATTCTAATCTTTTTCTCTCCTATTTCTCATACAAGTTCTTACACTATCTATTCTAATCTTTTTCTCTAAAATATTCTCTGCATTCCTCAATTATCACAAAATATTTTACCTGTTGCTAAATTTTGCAAGCAAAATCAAGCATCTATTAATATTTTTCCTGACTTTTTTTTCTTGTGAAGGGTCTTCTTACCTAGAAACCTCTTCTTCATGGCCTAAACCATGATGATCTCTACTTGTGGCCACCTTCTACCCTGTCACAATGTCAAATCCTAAAAGATCATCGTGTCTCCTTTGTTGTGGCATGGATGCCTCGGCGATCTCATCCATCAAGAGCTGTAATCATTAGTTATCTTCTAAGTTTACATGTCATTCATGCTTAGTTAATAAAACTCACAAACTACCTTTTGCTGCGTTTAGTATTAAAAATACTCACCCTGTGGAATTTATTTATTTGGATGTTTAGAGATCAAGTGTCGAGATCCTTTGTAGATGTTACCTTTGTTGATAGTTTTGCTTATTATGTTATATTTGCCGATCATTAATCAAGTTCATTTGGCTATTTCCCATTCGCCTAGAATTGGATGTCTCATATATTCTACAGTTTTAAACTTCAAGTAGAAAATCAACTTAATCATAAAATTAAAAATTTCTATTCCAATGGTGGTGGTGAATTTGTTGATCTTCACAACACCTTCGATACATTTGGAATCAAACATTGCATGATTCTTCTAAAAACTCCAGTTCACAATAGTTTTCACAGAATGACATCATCAACATATTGTTGGGCCTCTCTTCTTTCCACTTACTAGACATGCTTCTTTAAGAACACAGTTGATTGTATTAATAGATTACCCAACCACACTTGACTATAACGTCCCCTATTTCACTTCATTCGGATAACAACCAAATTGTACATCTCTTTATCAATTTGCTTGTCTTTGCTTTCCTTGGCTATGCCTATATGCCACGCCAAAATTGCACGCATGGTCTATTTCTTGTGTCTTTCTCGGCTACGAATATAGTCACCATTCATATCTATGTCAAGACCTTGCTACTAAAAAAGGTTATATATCTTGACGTGTTCCATTTGTGGAAGCAACTTTTCCTTATTCCTCTACATTAGGTTCTAATGATCCTGAACCCAATACTTCTACTCCAAAACACTCTTATCAATTTTCTTTGCTGACCGTTCCCTCCTCCTTCATCTTTCCTACAACTATAGCTCCTTCCACAACTGTTGCTTCTTTCTTGGCCACAACAGAGCCCACCATGGACGTATCCTCTCCTATTATGGTTTTCTTCGTTTTTGCCGCAACAAACCCTGCCACAGCTGATTCTTTCTCCACCTCCTTAATAACTCACTGGTCCATGCTTAGTGACCTTCCTCTATCTCCATCTTTCAGCACAGATACAGTTGTCATAGGGGGCTACGAATAATATCTTTCGTCGTAAGATAGTTCACTATGTTACCTCTAATACCCTTTTGTGAAAGGTGTTGAACCTTCTTGTGTTTCTCAAGCCATGAAAATTCTCCATTGGCATCAAGCTATGGCTAAGAAGCTTACTGCCCAACAATGCATGCGATCTTGTCCCGACTCCTTCCAATGTCAATCTCGTTACATGCTGTAACGTCCCAAGATCTAAAAAGTAATATTTCATATAATTTCTGCAATGTTACGTGACATGTCGACATTTTTATGGAATTATAAGTGTTAGGCTGAGAATTCTAGAAATCGCTATGAGATTGTGTTCTTTTATATGAGTCTATAGAATTTTTCTATACCATATGTAAAGTATTTGGGCATGTAGGAGAATTTACTTAAGTTAAAGGATTAAGAAAAATAAATAAGAAAGTTTAAAGATTAAACATTAATTAAAAATTGCAAAACAAGCCCCTAGAAATTTCTATAAACAGGGGTTAGGGAGTAGTAAATGAAAGGAGGAAAAAATAGGAAAATAAGTCAAACCCCTATTGTTTCTTTTTGGGAGAGGCTGGCCACCCCGGTTACCCATCCTCCATGAGGGACTGGCTACTCCTAGGCCAGCCACTTCCTTCTGGGGGCTTGCATGTGGGCCGGCCACTCTCCCTAATGGGAGTCAGCCGTCCCCAATTTTTTGGCACTTTTGTACATTAGACAAAAATGTACATAACTTTTTTTATAGAGCTCGGAATTGAGATCCATAAAAGGCTTTGGATTCTTATTCGATGAGTTTTCAATCTAGTATGATAAATTAGAGGTGATGTCAAGGGTAATTTTGACAAGTATGAAGGAAATTGTTGCAATGACAATAGACAGAGGTAACGGTTCAACTATAACGCAAACAATAGCATTATGTGCTCGAATATGATAATGTGATATTTATTAGTCATGCCCTATGATTGAAAATATTGCAATATACAATAATTCTTTGATACGATTTGAATATGTCAATGCAATCTTTGAGGAGATATACTTGGAAAATTTTGGGCACATATGATGTATATGATTTGACTGAGATTGTATTAATGAGCACATTGTGATACATGCCATATGTACCTATTGTGCTTGATGTTAAACATGAGAATATGCATATGGCATGAAGTAGATTGGCTTGTGAGCCAATGGTGGGTGTGTGAACCTTTTATAGAGTTTTTGTACTTTATTTACTGTCCGGGTAGATATCCCACTAGGGATGTACCCTCAGTGAGTGTTTGGGGCTCAGCAACATAGCTGTTGGCGATATACCACTTGGGATACTAACATGTGAGTTTTTAGGGAGATCGGAAGAGCAATAGGCCAAGCCTACTATTTCTGGATTGTATTTTGTACTGGTAGTGACTCCTCGACGATAGACTCACGTAGATCCTAGTATGCGCCCATTTGATTTGGCTTTATTGATATTGAGCTCATGCGTTATACTATATGAGGGTTGGGGGCCCTGCATGCTTGAGCTCATCATTTATTGACATCGTAAACATAACGATCATGCATACATTTCTTGTTGAGCATTAGCTTGTATAGTTTTACAACTTCTTTGCTCTCAAGCTATTTAGCACAATCTTCAAATGCTCCTCATGCTATTTTGGATCCCTTAAGTAAATCGGTATGTCATCGATAAAGACAATGGCGAATTTATCTAGATACTGGTGGAAGACTCCATTCATCAAATCCATGAATACTACAGCAGCATTCGTAAGACCAAATGCCATCACTGAGATTTCATAGTGTGCATATTGGGTCCTGAATGTCGTCTTAGGTATGTCAACTGGCTTGATCTTCAACTAATGATATCCAGATCTGAGATCAATTTTCAGAATACTGCAGCACCTTTCATCTGATCGAATAAGTCTTCAATACTGGGAAGAGGGTACTTATTCTTTATTGTTAGCTTATTGAGTTCCCGATAGTTGATGCACATTCTCATGCTGTCATCTTTCTTTTTAACAAACAGAGCAGGTGCTTCCCAAAGGGACACACTCGGTCTGATGAAACCCTTCTCCAATCACTCCTCCAGTTGAACTTTCAATTCTTGCAACTCTTTAGGTGCCATATGATATGAAGCTTTTGATATTGGTGTTGCACCAGGTACTAGATCTATGGCAAATTCCACCTGTCTGTTTGGTGTAATACTTGGTAAATCATCTACAAAACGTTAGCATATTCACAAACCTCTGGTACACTGTCCAAAGTGATTTCTATCGTCAGCACCCTGAAGGCCAACTAAATATCCTTGACAACTGCCTTTTGCCAAAAGCTTCTCTACTTGTATGATTGATATAAGATGGGGAAGTACTTTGACCTTTGATCCATAAAATCTAAATGTCTCTTCCCCATTTTTCCGAAATACAACTTCATTCTCACGGCATTGAAAGTAGCGCGGTTATTACTTAACCAATTCATACTCAATATCACATCAAAGTCTTTCATCTCGATTATATTTAGATCTGCTATCTATATTAGTCCATCAAAATCAATTTGTACTGTCCTAGCTATCTCATCGGTGCTTATAGTTCCCTCTGAGGGAAGGCTAACCTCAAGCAAAGTACCAGTCCTTTCTCCTACCGAATTCAATCTAGATAGGCATAAGGTAAATACAAAAGAATGTGCAGCACCTGAGTCTACCAGAACGTATATAGGAATACTAGACACAGATAGTAGACCTACAGTCATATCTGCATCATTGATGGTATCCTTGTCCGTCATGGAAAATACACGAGTCTTTTCTTTGTTAGCCTGCTGTGTGCTCCTCTTTTGGTCAATGTTCCAAGCAAGAGCGTTTGGGCAATTAGATGAGAAATGGCCCAGCTGACTGCACCAATAGCACATTTCCTTGCCCCACAAGCATTCTCTCCTATGTAGTTTCTTACAATTAGGGCATTGTGGAATTGAGTTAGCAGTCTGTCCACTAGTCGACCTTGTGTTTGGCTTGTTATTGGTTGTCTGGTTCATATTCTGCCCCTGATATGACCCTTGCAACTTCCTCTTTCCCTGATTTTGTTGATTGCCTTTACTCCTGGGACCATTATATTGTGTCCTAGAATATGCTATTTTCTAAGCCATCTTCACCACCAACCCATAAGTGGGTAATGAATGAGAGCAAATAATTTGGCCAAACCTCTGAGCTTTCATGGCTTATGTGCTCACCAGGTGTCGGGTATACCGAGACATCTCCGCAAACTTTCCTTTCATATTAGGTGACATCCAAGTCGCTCTACTTGCAATTCAGGAACTCAGATTCCTTATGATCTCAAAGAGCCTGTGGGAAGTATTCATCTATTAAATCTATTTTGAATTATTCCCAAGTCAAATTCCTTTGTTCCTTTTGAGTCCTAGTCCTATACACAGACTCCCACCAATGGCTAGCATGCCCTTCAAGCATGAATTCCGCACATAACACTTTTTGATTATCAGGGTATGAGATGTGGTGGAAAATTTTCTCAATAGACATTATCCACTCTTCTGCAGCTAAGGGGTCATTACTACCATCAAATTTGGGTGACTTGCACCTATGGAACTACTCCACGATGGACAAGGCGGGTTTAGCTTGAGATGCAGGCGCACCTTTTCTAAGGTCTTGTACTGCCTAGAGCAAGTCCCTAAACATATTGGCTTGCGTGTTTCGTCGTGCCATATCTGAAAGTACCATTTATGCAAAGTCCATCTAAGTATTACTATTTTATCAATTTAAGCTAATTTCAAGGACTATAAAATTGAAATTATCAAATCTATCTCACTTAATAATAATTACATATTATGCCCAATTATGCTCAAACTCAATTCTTTCATAAAGTCAAATACAATTCTTCTTTCTTAAATGTCAGTCTTATAAAGTCTCATAAATAATGTGTATTCGGCATAACATCATAAAAACTTTCAAGATAAATAATTATCTCAAACCAATAAATCTTTCATTTAGCTTCAGAGCCAGCGGAGGAAGCGATGACAATGGCAATCTAGGAAAATTATGACTTTATTTCAGCTAATTTTTTTTTTTGAAAAATTTTGTGAGTCTATAGAAATGTAGATCTTGCTCTGATACCAAATTGTAATGCCTGTTAACAATATTTTCTTTATTTTTAAAAAAATATATCAAAAGTGCGGTAAAATATGCGGAAAATAAATTTTATAATCTTAGAAAATAATATCACAGAAAACTCATCAATGTCAAGAAATAGAGAATTTAACATATAAACGAGGAAAATAATGTTTAAATTGTTCAAAATAATCCCAAAATTAATTCAGTGCCACCACTGCTAAATGCACCACCTCTAACTCTGAACCTACAAAATGTTTTAAATTGAAAGGGTGAGTGTTTCATAGAAATACTTAGTAGTATCGGCACAAATTAATTAACTTATACCACAAATGCACATATAAACATGCAACTATATGAATATCTCAAAAGGATTCTTTATTCGAAAACAAGTATCCCCTAGTAAAATTAGGTTTCCGGCTCTCGTCTCATGCTATAAGTATTTACTAGCGCGTAGTAATCAAGTAATGCATGCATATAATAAATAGTCTTGTCTCATCTCGTCTTAAGCATAAAGCAAATAAGCTCATGCTTATAATCACATACTCACATGCACAAATCACATACTCATATGTATACTAATAGCACAGATCAATTAATTTTGCGCATATTTTGAAAATAACTTTTTCTAGAAAAATGAGACTACCTTAAACTTTATGAGCTTGGCAACCTTTGCAAAAAATCTTACTTGCTTATGGATCTTCACGCCTCGCCTAGTCAAAAGAAATAAATTATCTTAGTACTTAGGCAATAATTCTTTTTGAAGAAGAAGTATAAACTGTAAGGACCAAATTGGAACTCTGAATTAACTTAGGACTGGGACTAAAAAGGGTGGATGACAAATGTTAAGGCTAAATTCATGAAAGTTAGGAACCCTATTTAACTAAACTAAAAACCCTAGGATTGAAATATATAAATTTGGAACTCGGGGAGATTAATTTGTGAATCTCAGAGACTTGGGAATCTAGGTGCAAAATCAATTTAACAAATATTAACAATCCAGAATTCCCAATCAGTGACCCAGACCAGAATCAAGAAACAGAGTGTATCACAAATGACCCAAACTGTGAGTGCGTACGTACTTGGAGAATTTCGGCTAAAGGGTGAATGAGGGTGGTTGGGCTAGTTGGGTCGAGGGCTCGCATGGAAGAGAGAGGCATGTGACTTGGCATTCGTCTTTGGCCAAGAAGTTGTGGGCTCGAGATTTGGGGTCGCAAATTTAGGCGAACACTGAGTTCACCGGCCAGGTTTCGACTGGAGTTCTACGGAATTTTTTTTCTTTGTTGGCTCTTATTTTTTTGGGGTTCAAAGGCGTGGCTGCCTTTGGCCATGGGATGGAGGTGGGCTAGTGGTGTAAGGGAGCTCTAGCACAGCTGTAGTAAGCTCAGCTGGAGGTGACACAGAGGTGCAGTGGTGGTGTCGTGGGTAGATATGTACGGGTTAGTGTATATGTATGTCAAAGTACTCGTGTAAACTTCTATTGGCTTAGGAGCAAGACGAGCAGTGATAGTGGGAAAGAAAACATACCGATCCCGAACTCGTAAAGAAGAAGCTAGGAGGACTAGCTTTATAGGTTTGAGGTGAGAACTCTCCTTGTTCAACTTGGTCATGTGGTAGAGATTAACTTTGGGTTGAAGTATGAATTGATAGTAAATTTAATTCTTGGCTTTTGTGTGAATTTTGAAGAAAATGGGTCTAACCGATGTAGAAGAGTGATAGGATTGATTTGTTTTAAAAGAGCTATAAAGCTATATAAAATATATAAGGTATTAATTAAAATAGATTATTAATTAAAATGATAGAATTATTTTGGACTTAATGTAATAATTGAAGTTAAAGTATTTTATATAACTCGAGGAGTGCGATATAAAACGGGCATTAAAATTTGGCGAGATTATAGTGACGAGTAATTATTTAATAAAATTTTAATTTTTGTAATTATTTAATAAAATTTTAATTTTTGAAATTTCTCGGTCGCTACAGTATGAAGTCGCATAAGGTCGGGCGAAGGTCACACACTGTCTTATGAGGCCACATGAGGCTGCATGGACTTATTCGGCCAAAAAATTCTTCTTTATTGTAGATTAGTCCCTAGATTTCTGATTTTCATTATTTTGGACTCCAATCCCCAAATTTCTTGCATCTCCAGTCCACACTTGAATGAAATTCTGCTCGTTTGATTCTTTTTTACTCAAGTCAAGCTCCAATCCTTTCATATCCATTGAATAAATGTTATGCCGTAAATCTTGGACTAATCACGCAATTGCTAACTTGACTTTAATAGCTCTTGACTTTTCATTGGTCTGGGCACATGAAGTGGATCTATTTGAGTGCTCCCCCACCTTAGCTCATATCATCCCTTCCCTCTTCAGGAAGATTCGTCCATGAATCATCACCTACATCAAAAGGAACGAGATCCCTAACATTGAATGGGAAATACTAGACTCACCAGGAAGGTCCAATTTGTATGCATTATCATTAATCTTCTCGATGATTTGAAAGGAACGTCTCCTCTCGGTTGCAACTTGGAATGCATTTGCTTAGGAAAACGCTCCTATCTCAAGCAAAGCCAAAGCCAATCTCTGGGTTCGACTATTACCTTGTTTCAACATTTGTTTACCTTGGAGGCATATTATTCATTCCATTTCTCGATTTGTGACTTAACCTTCTCATGAAGCAATTTCACCAACTCCACCTTTCTCTTACCATCTAAACTAGTCCTTTTATCAAGGAGACAAATCTAACGGAGTCAAAGGATTAAATCCATAACCAATCTCAAAAGGTGAGAAAGCAATAGAAGTATGATGGTACGATTATAAACAAATTCAATGAAAGGCAAACACTCTTGCCAACATTTTAATTTTTTCTTGATAATAGTGTGCAATACTTGAGTCAAAGTCAATTTACTACCTCGGTTTGACCATCGGTTTGTGGGTGGCAAGTAGAAGAAAATAAAAATTTGGTTCCTAACTTACCCTACAAAATCTTCCAAAAGTAGCCAAGGAAAATCATATCTCTATATGAAACAATACTCTTAGGAATTCCAAGAATCTACATTATTTCTCTAAAGAAATGACTCGATATTTGTGGTGGCATCATTGTTTTGTGACAAGCTATAAAATAAGCCTTTTTCCTAAACCTATCAGCCACCACAAATATTGAATCTTTACCAGTTTTAGCTTTAGGTTAACCTGCAGTGACCAGGGAAATTAAATTTCATTTTATTACATGTACTCATTCAGCCAAATCAAATGGTATTATGAGAACTGATATTTCGTAACTTAATAATAAGTTCATGATTCAACCTAAATAACTCAGAGCTTGCCAAACTAAATCCTAACGAATTAATTTCAAGAATCTCAACTCCTAATAAGTTCCTATATGGACCAAAAACTTTCAAAATCCTACGTTTCAGTCCCTTTTCTTCCAAATGAAATAACACTATATAAGGCCTCAACAACTGCTCTTCCGATCTTCTATTGAGCCCATTTTTCACAGCAACAGGTATTCCTCCATAGTCTTCATCATCTTCTTCTTTTAATTCTTCAAAAATCAAACTACAATGCAATCAAAAGTGAATCAAGCTACGCATCAAGAATCCAACAATAACAAAGGTAAATCATCCTCATAACACCAAAAAAAAAATAGAGAGGGAGAGAGAGAAAAATTTTAGAACAGTGAGCTCGGTAAAACTAAGCAAACCCAATATTTCGCCCATCTTCATTCATTCACCAAACACCGCAAAATTAGTGTCCATGGCCTCCTCTCGCTGCAAGGACCACAAAAATATTTTGGCTATAAAGCTGCCACCCTTGTCCGAAAATCACCAAAACAACAGAGTTCCTTTGCTATAAACCACCACCATACTTTTTAAAAACTTACGTCTATGCGAAGAGTTCGTCGAGAGTTTTCTATTCCACCAATTTTTGCTTCGAATCACCGGGGTTTTGGTTGGAAATTTTTGGCTCTAAAGATCCAGCCATGTTCGGCTCCCTTTGTATGTATGCTCTCTGCATTTTCCTTTCCGGTTAATGACCAAGAAATAATAGATATGGGATATTAACTTTTTGATTTTGCATTTCAGTCCCTAAAAGTTCTAATAACATAAAAATGAGCCTTAACTAATGGTCAACTCTAGTCCTAACCCAGAATATTAGTAAGGCAATTAAGTTAACCCTAAAGTTATTCTTTAAATCAAAATTGGTCTGTAAATATTTTAGATAATTAAATTTCCACCCGAAACTTTGGGTTTTGCATAATTGGTCCCTTTCTAATCACGTAAGTCCTTAAACTTTTAATTCAACTTAAATTGACCCTCAAACTATTCAAACATATTAAATTAAAGCCCTCTAACTATTATAATTGTTCAACTTAACCCCTAAAGAATTTAATTACTTTATAAAGGTCCTAACTCCTAAATCAATCAAATTAACTGTAAATTCTAACATTCTTAAGTGATCAATTAGACCCCTAAACATTTTAAGAAACCAAAATCTTAACGTTTTAACTTTCATAAACATTCATAAACATTTTAACGATTCTCTTTTTAATGATAATTTAAACATACTAAATTACTTTAAACTTTTATTTGCTAGACGGGGTTCCTTTAAATTCCATCCGTCATGGAAAATACACGAGTCTTTTCTTTGTTAGCCTGCTGTGTGCTCCTCTTTTGGTCAATGTTCCAAGCAAGAGCGTTTGGGCAATTAGATGAGAAATGGCCCAGCTGACTGCACCAATAGCACATTTCCTTGCCCCACAAGCATTCTCTCCTATGTAGTTTCTTACAATTAGGGCATTGTGGTCAAGAATTCCTCGACTTGGCTGCTAGTTAGAAGCTTGTTCTAACTTAGTTCGCACACCCATATACTTGAGCATGGACTAAAAGAGCTTGTTCTAGTCGTTGAGCGCGAATTCTTCAAGTTGAGCATTGGCTAAAAGCTTGTTCTATTCATAGCCAAGTGTTGGGTCGCTAGTTTGAAGCTTGCTATAACTTAAATCGCAAACCTATATACTTGAGCGCAGACTAGAAACTTGTTCGACCCTTTTAGAGCGAATTCTTCGACTTGAGCAAAGACTAAAAGCTTGTTCTAGTCATGGTCAAGTGTCAGGTTGCTAGTTAGAAGCTTGTTCAAACTTAAGATCGGAAGAGCACACCACTTGAGTGCGGACAAAAAGCTTGTCATAGTCATTGAGGGCGAATTCTTCAACTCGAGCGGAGACTAAAAGCTTGTTCTAGTTATGGTCAAGTGTCTGGTTGCTAGTTAGAAGCTTGTTCTAACTTAGTTCACAGATGCATATACTTGAGCGCGGACTAAAAGCTTGTTCTAGTCGTTGAACGCAAATTCTTTAACTTGAGTCATGGTCTAGTGTTAGGCTGCTTGTTAGAAGCTTGTTCTAACTTAGTTTGCAGACCTTTTTACTTGAGTTTAGACTAAAAGCTTATCCTACTCATGATCAAGTATCAAGTCACTAGTTTAAAGCTTGTTCTAGCTTCGATCACAAACCTATATTTTTGGGAGCAGACAAAAAGCTTTTTCTCATCGTTGAGCGTGAATTCTTTGACTTGAGCACAGACAAAAAGCTTGTTATAGTCAAAGTCAAGTGTCAGGCCGCAAGTTAGAAGCTTGTTCTAACATAGACTGCTGACTTATAAACTTGAGCACGGACTAAAAGCCTTTTATAGTCATTGATCACGAATTCTTTGACTCCAGCGTAGACAAAAAGCTTGTTCATATCATAGTCAAGTGTCAGGTCGCTAGTTAGAAGCTTGTTCAAACTTAGATCAAAGACCGATATATACTAGAGCGTGGATTAAAAGCCTGTTCTAGTCGTTAAACGTGAATTCTTTGACTTGATCGCAGACAAAAAGCATGTTATAGTCATAGTCAGCGTGGATTCTTCACTCGTTTGAAGCTTGTTCTAACTTAGATCGCGGACCTATATACTTGAGCACGGACAAAAGCTTGTTCTAGTCGTTGAGCGTGAATTCTTTGACTTGAGCACAAACTACAGGCCTGTTCTAGCCATGACCAAGTGTTAGGTCGCTAGTTAGAAGCTTGTTCTAACTTATATCGTGGACCAACATATATACTTGAGCGCAGACTATGAGCTTATTATAGTCGTTGAGCGCGAATTCTTCTACTTGAGCGTGGACTGAAGTTTGTTCCAGTCGTTGAGTGCAAATTCTTTGACTTGAGTATAGAGTAAAAATCTTGTTCTAGTCATGGTCAAGTGTCAGGTCACTAGTTAAAAGTTTGTTCTAACATAGTGATACCTATATACTTGAGCACGGACGAAAAGCTTGTTCAAGTCATTGAGCGCGAATTCTTCGACTTGAGCACAGACAAAAAGCTTATTCTAGTCAAGGTCAAGTGTCAGGCCACAAGTTAGAAGCTTGTTCTAACATAGATTGCAGACTTATAAACTTGAGCATGGACTAAAAGCTTGTTATAGTCATTTAGTGTGAATTCTTCGACTTGAGCCCAGGCAAAAAGCTTCTTCTTGTCATGGTCAAGTGTCAAGTCGCTAGTTAGAAGCTCGTTCAAACTTAGATCAAAGACCTATATGTATTAGAGCGTGGATTAAAAGCCTGTTTTAGTCGTTAAGCATGAATTCTTCGACTTGAGCGCAGAAAAAAAGCATGTTATAGTCATAGTCAAGCGCAGATTCTTCACTCGTTCAAAGCTTGTTCTAACTTAGATCGCGGACCTATATGCTTGAGCACGGACAAAAAAGCTTGTGCTTGTCGTTGAGCTCGAATTCTTCGACTTGAGCACATACTAAAAGCTTGTTCAAGTCATGGTCAAGTTTTAGATCACTAGTTAGAAGCTTGCTATAACTTAGATCATGGACATATATACTTCAGTGTGGACTAAAAGCGCTTTCCAGGTCGCTAGTTAGAAGCTTGTTCTAACTTAGATTGCAGATCTGTATACTTGAGCGTGGTCTAAAAGTTTCTTCGAGTTGTTGAGTGCAAATTCTTTGACTTGAACACACACTAAAAGCTTATTCTAGCCATGGTCAAGACTTTAGTCGCTAGTTAGAAGCTTGTCCTAACTTAGACCGCAAACCTATATTTATACTTTAGCGCGGACTAAAAACTTGTTATAGTTGTTGATCGCGAATTCTTCTACTTGAGCACTGACTAAAAGCTCGTTCTAGTCAGGTCAAGTGTCAGGTCGCTAGTTAGAAGCTTGTTCTAACTTAGATCACTGACCTATATACTTGAGCATGGACTAAAAGCTTGTTATAGCCGTTGGGCGCGAATTCTTCTACTTGAGCACAGGCTAAAAGCTTGTTCTAGCTAGGGCCAAGTGTTAGGTCATTAATTAGAAGCATGTTCTAACTTAGATCGCAGACTTATATACTTGAGCGCAGGCTACAAGTTTGTTCTAGTCATTGAGAGTGAATTCCTCGACTTGAGCCTAGATTAAAAGCTTGTTCTAGTCATGATCAGTTGTCTGGTCGCTAGTTAGAAGCTTTTTCCAACTTAGATCCCAGACGCATCTGTTTTAGCGCAGACTAAAAGTTTGTTATAGTCGTTGACATAAATTCTTTGACTTGAGCACAGACTAAAAGCTTGTTCTAGTCATGGTCAAGTATCAGGTCGCTCGTTAGAAGCTTGTTCTAACTTAGATCGCGGACCTATATACTTGAGCGCGGACTAAAGTGTATGTTCTAGTCGTTGAGCGTGAATTCTTCTACTTGAGTGCAGACTAAAGCTTGCTCTAGTCATGCTCAAGTATTAGATAGGTAATTAGAAGCTTGCTCTAACTTAGATCGTAGAGTTATATACTTGAGCGCAGACTAGAAACTTATTCTTGCCTTGGTCAAGTTTTACGTTGCTTGTTAGAAGCTTGTCCTAGCTTAGATCACAGACCCATATTCGTACCTGAGCGCGGGCAAAAAATATGTTACGGTCATTGAGTGCGAATTCTTCTACTTGACCGCAGACTAAAAACTCGTTCTAGTCAGAGTCAAGTGCCAGGTCACTAGTTAGAAACTTGTTCTAACTAAGACCGCAGACCTATATACTTGAACGCGAGCTAAAAGCTTGTTATAGCCATTGCGTGAATTCTTCAACTTGAGCACAGGCAAAAAGCTTGTTCTAGCCTGGGCCAAGTGTCAGGTCACTAGTTAGAAGTTCGTTCTAACTTTGATCACAAACCTATATCTTGAGCGCGGACTAAAAGTTTGTTCTAGTTGTTAATCGCGAATTCCTCGACTTGAGCACAAACTAAAAGCTTGTTTTAGTCATGGTCAAGTGTCACGTAGCTAGTTAGAAGCTTTCTAACTTGTATCCTAGACCTATCTGCTTGAGCACTGACTAAAAGCTTGATATAGTCATTGGTACGAATTCTTCAACTTGAGCGCAGACTAGAAGCATGTTCTAGTCATGGTCAGGTGTCAGGTCGCTTGTTAGAAGCTAGCCTTTACTTAGAATTCTGCATACTTGAGCGTGGACTAAAAGTTTGTTCTAGTCATTGAGCGTGAATTCTTTGACTTTAGCACAAACTGAAAGCTTGTTCTAGTCATGGCCAAATATTAGGTTGCTAGTTAGAAGCTTGTTCCAACTTAGATCGCAAAACGATATATATAACTGAGCGCGGACTATAAGCTTGCTATAGTAGTTGTGCGTGAATTCTTCTACTTGCGCATGGACTAAAAGCTTGTTCTAGTCATAGTCATGTGTCAGGTCGCTAGTTGGAAGCTAGTTCTAACTTAGATCCCAGACCTATCTGCTTGTGCATGGACTAAATGCTTGTTATAGTCGTTGAGCGTGAATTCTTCGACTCGAACGCAGACTAAAGGCTTGTTCTAGTCACGGTCAAGTGTCAGGTCACCAGTTAGAAGCTTGTTCTAACTTAGATCGTAGACATGTATACTTGAGTGTGGACTAAAAATTTTTTTCTAGTCGTTGAGCGTGAATTTTTGGACTTTAGCACAAACTAATAGCTTGTTCTAGTCATGGTCAAGTGTTAGGTCACTAGTTACAAGCTTGTCCAAACTTAGATCGCTGACCTAAATATATACTTGAGCGCGGACTATAAGCTTGTTACAGTTGTTGAGCACGAATTCTTCGATTTGAGTGTTGACTAAAGGCATGTTCTAGTCACGGTCAAGTGTCAGGTCGCAAGGTAGCAGCTTGTTCTAACTTTGATCGCAGACCTATATACTTGAGCACAGACTAAAAGGTTGTTAGAGCCGTTTAGCGCGAATTCTTCTACTTGAGTGCAGGCTAAAAGCTTGTTTTAGTCAGGGTCAAGTGTCAGTTTGCTAGCTAGAAGCCTGTTCTAACTTAGATCGCAAATATATATACTTAAGCAAGGACTAAAAGTTTGTTCCAGTCATTGAGCGCGAATTCTTTGACTTGAGCACAGACAAAAAGCCTATTATAATCACGGTTAAGTGTCAGGCCGCTAGTTAGAAGCTTGGTCTAGCTTAGATCACAGGCCTATCTATTTGAGAGCAGACTAAAAGCTTGTTATAGTCGTTGAGGGCGAATTCTTCGGCTTAAGCGTGGACTAAAAGCTTATTCTAGTCATGGAAAAGTGTCAGGTCGCTAGTTAGAAGCTTGTTCCAACTTAGATCGCAGACTAATATACTTGAGCGCAGACTAGAAGGTTGTTATAGTCATTGAGCATGAATTCTTCAACTCGAGCGCAGACTAAAAGCATGTTCTTCCGATCTGTCAAGTGTTAGGTCACTAGTTAGATCGAAGACCTATACACTTGAGCATGGAGTAAAAGCTTGTTCTAGTCGTTATGTGTGACTTCTTCGACTTGAGCACCGACTAAAGCTTGTTCTAGTCATTGTTAAGTGTTAGGTCGCTAGTTAGTAGCCTGTTCTAACTTAGATACCGGACCAATATACTAAAGCGCGGACTAAAGCTTATTATTGTCGAGCGCGAATTCTTTAACTTAAGCTTAGACTAAAAGCTTGTTCTAGTCATAGTTAAGTGTCGGTCGCTAGTTAGAGGCTTGTTCTGGCTTAGATCACAGATCTATTTGCTTGAGCGCAGACTAAAAGCTTGTTATAGTCATCGAGTGCAAATTCTTCGACTCTAGCGCCGACTAAAAGCTTGTTCCGGTCATGGGCAAGTATTAGGTTGCTCGTTCATAGCTTGTTTTATCTTAGATCGCTGACCTGCACACTTGAGCTCAGACTAAAAGCTTCATCAAGTTGTTCAGCGCGAATTCTTCGACTTCAGCGTAGGCTAAAAGTCTGTTCTTGTGATAGTCAAGTGTCAAGTCCCTAGTTAGAAGCTTGTTCGAACTTAGATCGCAAACCTATTTGCTTGAGCTTAGACTAAAAGCTTGTAATAGTCGTCGAGCGCGAATTCTTTGACTTAAGCGCGGACTAAAAGCTTGTCCTAGTTATGATCAAGTGTTAGGTGGCTAGTTAGTAGCTTGTTCAAACTTAGATCACAGACCTGTATACCTGAGCTTGGACTAAAAGTTTGTTCTAGTCGTTGAGCGCAAATCCTTTGGCTTGAGCATAAAGTAAAAGCTTGTTCTAGTCAGGTCAACTGTTACGTCGCTAGTTAGAAACTTGTTCCAACTTAGATTGCAGGCCTATATACCTGCGTGTAGACTAAAAGCTTGTTCTAGTCATTGAGCGCGAACTCTTTGACTTAAGCGCAGACTAAAAGCTTGTTCTAGTCATGGTCATGTGTCAGGTCACTAGTTAGAAGCTTGTTCTAACTTATATCGCAGACCTATATACTTAAGCGCAGACAAAAACTTGTTCTAGTCGTGGAGTGCGAATTCTTTGACTTGAGTGCAGACAAAAATCTTGTTCTACTCATGGTCAAGTGTCAAGTCACTAGTTAGAAGCTTTTTCTAGCTTAGATCACAGACCTATTTGCTTGAGCTCAGGCTAAAAGCTTGTGATAGTGTTATAGACTCGACCTCATATTAAAAGCTTGTTCTTATCAGTATCAAGTGGTAGGTCGCTAGTTGAAGCTTGTTCTAACTTAGATCAAAGACGTATATAATCGAGCGCGGACTAAAAACTTATAATAGTCATTGGGTGCGAATTCTACGGCTTAAGCACAGACTAAAAGCTTATTCTAGTCATGGTCAGGTGTCAGGTCTCTAGTTAGAAGCTTGTTCTAACTTAGATCGCAGACATGCATAACTGAGAGTAGACTAAAAGGTTGTTCTAGTCATTGAATGGGAATTCTTTGACTCGAGCGCAGAGTACAACTTGTTCTAGTCTTGGTCAAGTGTCCGGTTACTAGTTAGAAGATTGTTCGAACTTAGATCGCAGACCCATATACTTGAGCGCGGATTAAAAGCTAGTTCTAGTCATGGTCAATGTTAGATCGCTTGTTAGAAGCTTGTCAAACTTTGATCGCCAACCTATATACATGAGTGCAGATCTTAAAAGCTTGTTATAGTCAGTGAGGGTGAATTTTTTGACTTTAGTACAGGCTAAAAGCTTGTTCCAGTCATGATCAAGTATCAGGATGCTAGTTAGAAACATGTTCTAACTTAGATCCTAGACTTGTATACTTGAGTATGGGCTGAAAGTTTGTTTCAGATGTTGAAGTGTTAGGTCACTAGTTTGGAGCTTGTTCCAACTTAGATCGCTAGCCTATATACTTGAGAGCAGTCTAAAAGCATGTACTAGTCGTTGAGCTCGAATTATTCGACTCAAGCGTAGACTAAAAGCCTGTTCTACCTATGGTCATGGGTCTAGTCGCTAGTTTGAAGCTTGTTTTAACTTAGATCGCAGACCTAGTTACTTGTTCACGGACTTAAAGCAAGTTATAGTCATTGAGCGCGAATTCTTTGACTTGGGTGGAGACAAAAAGCCTGTTCTAGTTAAGGTCAAGCGTCAGGTCGCTAGATATAAACTTAGATCGCAGACCTATGTGCTTGAGCGAGGACTAAAAGCTTGTTATAGCCATTGAGCATGAATTATTCGGCTCGAGCGTAGACTAAAAGCTTGTTCTTGTCATGGTCAAGTGCTAGGTCACTAGCTAGAAGCTTGTTCTATCTTAGATGGCAGACCTACATCTTGAGCTTGGGCTAAAAGCCTGTTCTTATCATGGTCAAGTGTCTGGTCACTAGTTAGAAGCTTGTTCTATCTTAGATGCCAGATCTATATACTTGAGCTTAGGCTAAAAGCCTGTTCTTATCATGATCGAAGACCTACATACTCAAGCGCGGACTAAAAGCCTGTAACAGTCGTTGCACACGAATTCTTTGACTTAAGCGCAGACTAAAAGCTTATTCTAGTCATAGTAAGGTGTCATGATCTAACTTAGATCGAAGACCTGTATATCTGAGTATAGACTAAAAGGTTGTTCTAGTCGTTGAGGGGGAATTCAACGTAGAGTAAAAGCTTGTTCTAGTCAAGGTCAGGTGTTAGATCGCTTGTTAGGAGCTTGCTCTAACTTAGATCGCCGACCTATATAATTGAGCACAGACTAAAAGCTTGTTATATCATTGAGCGCGGATTCTTCGACTTGAGCACAGACTAAAACCTTGTTCTAGTCTTGGTCAAGTGTCAGTCGCTATTTAGAAGCTTGTTCTAACTTAAAACGCAGACTTATGTACTTGTGCGCGGACTAAAAGCTTGTTATAATCCTTTAATGCGAATTCTTCGACTTAAGCGCAGAGTAAAAGCTTGTTTTAGTTATTGTTATGTGTTAGGTCGCTTGTTAGAAGCTTGTTCTAACATAGATCGCAGACTGGCACACTTGAGTGCAGGCTAAAAGCTTGTTCTAGTCATGGTCAAGTGTCAAGTCGCTAGTTAGAAGCTTGTTCTAACTTATGTCCCAAACTGATATACTCGAGCACGGACTAAAAGCTTGTTATAGTCGTTGATCGCAAATTTCTCGACTTAGGTGCAGACTAAAAGCTTATTCTAGTGATGATCAAGTCTCTGGTCGATAGTTAGAAGCTTGTTCTAACTCTGATCGCAGATGTATACTTGAGTGCAGACTAAAAGTTTGTTCTTGTCATTGAGCGTGAATTCTTTGATTTTAGCGCAGAGTAAAAGCTTGTTCGAGCCATGTTCAAGGGTTAGGTCGTTAGTTAGAAGCTTGTTCCAGCTTAAATCGTAAGCGTATATACATAAGCGTGGTTTAAAAGCCTGTACTAGCCGTCGAGCACGAATTCTTCCACTTGAGTGCAGACAGATCGGAAGAGCACACTTGTTCTAGTCATGGTCATGTGTCTAATTGCTAGTTAGAAGCTTGTTTTAACTTAGATCGCTGACTTATTTACTTGTGCGCGGACTTAAAGCATGTTATAGTCATTGGGTGAGAATTCTTCGATTTGAGCGCATCTAAAAGCTTATTCTAGTCATGGACAGGTGTCAGCTCTCTAGTTAGAAGCTTGTTCTAACTTAGATCGCAGACCTGCATAAATGAGCGTAGACTAAAAGGTTGTTCGAGTCGTTGCGTGTGAATTCTTCGACTTAAGCGCAGACTAAAAGCTTGTTCTGGTCATGGTCAAGTGTCAGGTCGCTAGTTGAAACCTTGTTCTAACTTAGATCGCAGACCTATGTATATACTTGAGAATGGGCTAAAAGCTTGTTCTAGTCATTGAGCACGAATTCTTCGACTTGAGAGCAGACTAAAAGCTTGTTCTAGTTATAGCCAAGTGATTGGTCGCTAGTTAGAAGCTTTTTCTAACTTAGATCGAAGACTTATATACTTGAGCTCCAAGTAAAAGCCTGTTCTAGTTGTTGAGCGTTAATTCTTCTACTTAAGCGCGGACTAAAAGCGTGTTCTAGTTATGACCAAGCTTGTTCTAACTTAGATCGCCGACCTATATACTTGAGCGCAGACTAAAAGCTAGTTCTAGTCGTTTAACGCGAATCTTCGACTTAAGCGCAGACTAAACATTTGTTCTAGTCATGGTCATGTGTCAGGTCACTAGTTAGAAGTTTGTTCTAACTTAGACCGCAAACCTATTTGCTTGAGCGCGGACTAAAAGCTTGTTATAGTCGTTGAGCGCAATTCTTCGACTTCAGCACAGACAAAAAACTTATTCTAGTTAGAAGCTTGTTCTAACTTAGATCGCAGACCTGCATAAATGAGCGTAGACTAAAAGGTTGTTCGAGTCGTTGCGTGTGAATTCTTCAACTTAAGCGCAGACTAAAAGCTTGTTCTGGTCATGGTCAAGTGTCAGGTCGCTAGTTGAAACCTTGTTCTAACTTAGATCGCAGACCTATGTATATACTTGAGAATGGGCTAAAAGCTTGTTCTAGTCATTGAGCACGAATTCTTCGACTTGAGAGCAGACTAAAACTTTGTTCTAGTCATAGCCAAGTGATTGGTCGCTAGTTAGAAGCTTTTTCTAACTTAGATCGAAGACTTATATACTTGAGCACCAAGTAAAAGCCTGTTCTAGTTGTTGAGCGTTAATTCTTCTACTTAAGCGCGGACTAAAAGCGTGTTCTAGTTATGACCAA